>JALIZH010032945.1:17045000-17317500 GCA_030522465.1 Rhipicephalus appendiculatus | reverse complement strand
GCCGCGTGGATGGCGCCACTACAGTGAGGCGCCCCCCATCAGAAAATGGGGCTGAAGGAGGAACTACATTTGAAAACATATTGGTAGACTCTTACAGAAGCTGCTAAAGTGGTTTCGGTTCATATAGTAGCTCTATGTCCAGTATACTGGTCGCTGGGTCGGAAAGGGATATGGGTCATTCCATGCCAACTGTCCCAGAGGTGGCGCCCGACCATCGCAGATTTTGCCGATAAAATTTAAACCTCTTTCGTATACCCCATGTAGTGCTGTGGCCAAGTATTTTTGCTCGAAAAAAAATTTTTAAGACCGTGGCGCCCCCTCAAAGTTCGCTTGCTTCTGCTAAACTGTGCATAATAGAAAAATGTATATAAAATCTATATTTGTATGTAGAGCTTCGAAATGGCTCTTGAGCTATTACAGAGGTTTTGTTTAGCTGTGCTACTAAACCATTCCGAAATTTTTGTGTTTCCCTGCCAGCTAGGCCTTTTCAAAAACAACGAAAATCTTCAAAGTTCGCCATTTTTTCTCATGCTATCTGGAATTCTACCTAAGCATCCTTAATAATATTGTGGTTTTCAGGAAGGAGTAGGTTTGCACAAAAATGTTTAGGGGTGAACTAGACTTCAAATCTTCCCGAAAAAAATTGTGAAATCGGAATATGCGATTTGTCCCATATTTGACCGTATTTTTCGTACTGATGCGGTCTAAGTAAAAATCCCCTTGATGCGGCGTTTGATAGATCACTTTGTGGCTAAGCAATGAAGAAAGCCTAATCAAATCATTTTTTGTTTTAAGAAAGAAAATAATTTTTGAATTTGGTCCTCAGAACGCACCCTGCATTCCTTTTGTTGCCACTTCGCCGCAAAGCACGTGGTCGGCCTTGCAGCTGACACTTGTCACAGGAAGCGGCAAGGTGCTAGATGTATGTCAGCGGCTCCTGAGTGGTCGAAAGTCTTGTTGCTTTGATGTCAAGCCTCCGAGTATTGAGTTCGCTTTACGATGTGAGCTTGCTTGGCGTGCCCATTGGGAAGTATGGACGCCGTTCAGCAGCTTGCGGTATCGTTGGCACATTGTGCTACAGGGCCTTCTGCACAACTAGTACACACTGACCGAAACAAATATTGCATATTTGGTACACTTTTTATTCCGTATACTCATAGGCGTGCGCATGAGGGGGGGCAGAGCGCCCCCCCCCCCCCCCCCCCCTAGTCACCTAAGAAAGGGGGGGCGCAAACTCTACCCCATACATTGACTTAATAGGGAAGGGGGGTGCTGCGACAAGCCTTCGCCCCCCCCCCCCCCCCCCTGAAGGGGAACCCTGCGCACGCCTATGCGTATACTATTGTGCAGACGGCCCTGTAGCACAATGTGCCAACGATACTGCAAGCTGCTGTACGGCGTCCATACTTCCCAATGGACACGCCAAGCAAGCTCACATCGTAAAGGGAACTCAATACTCGGGGCCTTGACATCAAAACAACAAGACTTTCGACCACTCACAAGCCACTCACACACATCTAGCACCTTGCCGCTTCCTGTGACAAGTGTCAGCTGCAAGGGCGACCACGTGCTTTGCGGCGAAGTGGCAACAAAAGAAATGCAGGGTGCGTTCTGAGGACCAAATTCAAAAATTATTTTCTTTTTTTAAAACAAAAAATGATTTGATTAGACTTTCTTCATTGCTTAGCCACAAAGTGATCTATCAAACGCAGCATCAAGAGGATTTTTACTTGGACCGCATCAGTACGAAAAATACGGTCAAATATGGGACAAATCGCATATTTTTCCGATTTCACAATTGTTTTTTCGGGAAGATTTGAAGTCTAGTTCACCCCTAAACATTTTCGTACAAACCTACTCCTTCCTGAAAACCACAATATTATTAAGGATGCTTAGGTAGAATTCCAGATAGCATGAGAAAAAATGGCGAACTTTGAAGATTTTTGTTGTTTTTGAAAAGGACTAGCTGGCAGGGAAACACAAAAATTTCGGAATGGTTTAGTAGCACAGCTAAACAAAACCTCTGTAATAGCTCAAGAGCCATTTCGAAGCTCTACATACAAATATAGAATTTTATATACATTTTTCTATTATGCACAGTTTAGCAGAAGCAAGCGAACTTTGAGGGGGGCGCCACGGTCTTAAAAAAATTTTCGAGCAAAAATATTTGGCCACAGTACTACATGGGGTATACGAAAGAGGTGTAAATTTTATCGGCAAAATCTGCGATGGTCGGGCGCCACCTCTGGGACAGTTGGCATGGAATGACCCATATATATATAGGAGAAATATACAGGGTGTCCCATTTATCACGCAGCACGATTTAAAAAAGAGGAACGGCGTTAGGCGAGGCAGACCTAGTGCATTATGTTCCCAGTATACTGTAGTAGCCGCTACTATTTTTTTCGTTAATGTGAATTAATTAATTAGTCCTAATTAATTTCGTAACTCCGGAAAATACTCATCTAATTATCAAAGTGTCAATGAGGCAAATGTGGGCATGTTGAAATGACATCTATCTCTGCTACTTTCAACAACGTACTAATTGCGTGCTAATTTTTTCCTTTCGGATTAGATTGTTGCTTTATGCATGGCCTCCGAGATTGTGCGCCGGCGCGCGACCTCGGAAGGCCATGCATGAAGCAACAATCTAATCCGAAAGGAAAAAATTAGCACGCAATTAGTACGTTGTTGAAAGTAGCGCAGATAGATGTCATTTCAACATGCCCACATTTGCCTCATTGACACTTTGATAATTAGGTGAGTATTTTCGGACTTACGAAATTAATTAGGACTAATTAATTAATTCACATTAACGAAAAAAAATAGTAGCGGCTACTACAGTATACTGGCAACATTATGCACTAGGTCTGCTTCGCGTAACGCCGTTCCTCTTTTTTTAAATCGTGCTGCGTGATAAATGGGACACCCTGTATATACGCTTCTAAAAAACTGTTTATTTGTGACGTTTCGATCGGAGACCGATCTTCATCTATATATATATATATATATATATATATATATATATATATATATATATATATATATATATATATAGTGTCCGAAAATCTTAAAAATAAGGGAAATGCGACATTTGATCGCTACCTTCATAATTACTTTTTTCTGCGGTGGCACGCATCTTAAGATGGCTAAAAAAATTCCCCATCTCCCGCTAAAGGGAACCATGTGTGGATGCGAAGCAGCCGGGAGATAATTAGCTTGAGCGGGAGGAACGCCACCGCTCTCATTTCACGGCAGCGGTCCAGGCGCTCATCGCGGCGCTGCACAGGAGAGAGAATGAGGCGCGCGCTCTCCATCCTTTTCATACCGCGGAACTACCGTGGCGCCCCCCTCCAGCGGAGTATGCAGCTGTCACACCACCTGTCGTGCGCGCCGCTGCGTAGAGCATTCCTAGAGGAGAGGAGAGAGAGGGGGGAGGGGACGTGCATGTGCTGTGGGGGGTGTGGGACACGGGAGCCGCTCGGTTAGAGTACAGGATTCCTAGAGGAGAGAGGGGGGAGAGGACGCCGGCGCCGCTTCGTAGAGTAGAGGATTCCTAGAGGAGAGAGGGGGGAGAGGACGCGCATGCGCTGTGGGACGCGGGCGCCGCTCCGTAGAGTAGATGATTCCTAGAGTAGAGAAAGGGAGTGAGCGTAGGAGAGGATAGGGGAGGGGACGCGCATGCGCTGTGGGGGGTGTGGGACGCGGGGGGCCGCTCCGTATAGTAGAGGATTCCTAGAGGAGAGAAAGGGGTGAGCGTAGGAGAGAGAGGGGGGGGAGGGGACGCGCATGCGCTGTGGGGGTGTGGGACGCGGGAAGGAGGGACGGACTAAGCCCCTTCCACACACATGCAAGATCAAGGAATGGGGTCAACCTGGGCGACAGACCCCACCTGCCTAGCCATTGCTAAGCAGCCTTTCTGTGCTCTCGGCCGTGACTCTGATCACTGTAGTAGTGGTTGACGGCCTTCATATTACTACAGTGTTCTGGTTGGCATAATGGATGCTTCCCTACTTCATGAAAGTGGCCGGACGCGGGACGCGGGACGGGGGGACGCGGGACGGACAAAGCCCCGAGCATAAGATGCTTCGCATCTAAAACCATCATTTACGACGGTAATTAAAGACATTGTATTAACTACTTATTATTAGAAAGAGGGATCCGGACACCGACCAAAATGATTTTGAAAAACAAGTGTATTAAATATGAGTTAGCGTTGATTGTGAGGCATGGATCCCGTGTGGGAGCCGTAACGTTAACACATTGGCTGTTTAAAATAATTTTGGCCGGTGTCCACATCTCTTCTTTTAATATGCTTCATCCCGGCCAGACGGGCTTCTGTCATACTCTCGACTTTAACTTCTTATTACTGGAGACAAGTGGTCGGATCAAATGGAAAAATTGAAGTCCTTCATGCGAAGAGCACGGTGCCGTTTTGAAATTTCGAAAAAAAAAAAGCGACCGTTACTAATTATTACGGAATATTGAAGTTCGACAAAATTCGCGGGCGAAACCGAAAGCGAAACGCGTAATAGAGCTACTGCCATATTCTTCCGAGACGTCCAAAACGAGTGAGCGTCGCTATATCAACCGTATTGTGTACATGGGCGTACTATTACGCGAGACTGAGGCCGAAAGGCATTAAACAAAGCGTCCAAAAATATGCATGCCTTGAATGAAAGCCAAATCTCAACCCCGCCTCTTATTTACAACGTAGGCTTTCTTCGGTGTTCTGACGAGCCTCCGACTCGTTAAAACGTGGAATAATCAATCGTAAAAAGCTTAACTTCTTGAGCTGTTGCAACATATGCCTAGCAAGCGTAAGCACGAAAAATTCAAGCTATAAAGATGCGCAACTGGGCGAGAAAGTACATGCGCATCGCGAAACGTGAAAATAAAAAAAACATGTATCTTACGTGTTGATCTCAGCGTCGACACTTCGACGACTTCATAGCCATAGCAGGTAGCCAAATAGAGCACAGCGCCCAAGAAGCTGACAAAGGCCTTCATTTCCAGCCTGAGACCTGCTGCGGTTACTAATGGCAAAATAATAATAAAATAAAAGAAACATGAGTAACTCCAGGCACTTTTGCGTTGCTTGCTAGATAAAGTAAGTCATCGGGGAATACAAGATTATTAAAGTTAATATTTCGGCTCCCTCATTGGGGTAGTATTCGCAGTGCTTTTTTTCCTCCTTTTTGAAATTGCCGAAACGATCGCTTAAATAGCCTCTGTACCGTTTTTTTTTTTCATCAAATTTTGTTCTAAGCAACACTCCCGAGTGGAAGGCCGAAAGCTGTACCACCAGCCCTACAGAATATTTCGTGTGCCGTGGCTTGTCTCGTACTTTCATCACCTTCTGTGCCGAGCGACGGGATATCATCGTACTCTGTTCCATCCCGGCCGTGGCGGTCGCATTTCGATGGAGGCGAAATGGTAGAGGCCCGTGTACTGTGCGATGTCAGTGCACGTTAAAGAACACCAGATGGTCCAAATTTCCGGAGCCCTCCACTACGGCGTCTCTCGTAATCATATCGTGGTTTTGGGACGTTAAACCCCAGATATTATTATTATTACTCTGTTCCAAACGTTCAAATATAAAAAGAAGGAGCGCCATATCAAGAATTCGTTCAGTGTTCGGGGCTTCCTCTGATTTCCCACATCGATAAATGCGGCGGCGACCTATAAACCGCTGCAGTTATGCGTGCGCTGCTTATATGAATCTTGCATTGCATAACAAGAAGTGCATATTGGGTACAGCATTATTGAGTGAGAAAAAAGATCACTAGCAACAGGGGACAGCACGCAACGCCATAATACATATGTTTGAAGTTTGCGATTAAATACAGTATAGCGACATGCTACATCTGCCCTACTTTTAAGGCGCCGCGTGTCTACATGTTGGTGATCATTATCCCTCTATTTCGCGGGCGCGGCCAACACTCTTCGCCTATTTTATGACTGGAAATAATCTCGTGGACTCGTGCACACTTAGATGAATTAATATTATTGGGGTTTAATGGCGCATAGATAACTGCGCAATTGGATGGTACGCGACTAGGAGGAGCGAGCGAAGAAATCGCCTAAAAGCAACTGTGGAGATGGGAAGGGCACACCTCACCTTGCATACAGTGACCAAAAACGTCGGAATCCCAGGGAAAAAAAAAGAAAGAAAGAAAAGGGCAAAAAAATTATTCGTGAGCGACGTGCCTGTGTGCTCCTTGGTTCGTTCCGTCTTGGTAGCATCTTCGTCTAATGAATCAACTAACGTGCAGTCTGTCCTCGGTAATATCTGCGTAATATCCGTTACGTAGCACGGAACTGTGGAATTCGCTACTGCTAGTGTCAAGCAATGACAACGTTATAGTCTCTGCGGCTTATGTTGTCGCTACACTCGGTTAAGCATCGTCACTGCCGTATGCCACTACGGCGAAAAAGTTCTCAGCGCTTGCGCATTCGTTGGCTTGTCGTTTACCGCACGCAAACATAATCTCTACAAAGAAATGTTAGAATGTTTTATCTCTCTCTCGTTGCATTTCTTTCGCATATGACCTTTTCACGAGCAACCATTAGGAATGCGAGGATAAAACTGGTGAGGCATCTCTTCTCCGACTGGCGACGTTTACTGCCCTGAATGAGCTAAGGGTAAGACAATACAGTTTAAAGCATAACCTTCTATTGCAAAGCCAGCGACATAATGTATGAGCGTGCCAATACATCACCGGATGCCTGACCTACCAAGGTCACTCGGTGCGCGTTTTAAAACAGCCTTAATGAATCGTATGAGATGGAAATAAATTACGCTAGGAGTAGCCATTCCATCAGTCAAGAGCTCCAAATGTGCCACACAACTGCTCATTCGCTTATAATGCACCGGCTATTAATTTTGCTTGAATTGCTTTCAGCACAACTGTGATATAGTTTTCTGGCTCGACACTCTGTCCTAACTTCGCTAATAAGTGGTGAAAACGACTGCACAATCACACCAGCCTCCATAAGTCTCTCGCTTTCTCCAGCTTGACGGGCGCCTCACGCTCGCTTCAGTAGGTTCGCAGCAGCAGCGCGAACTCAAAGCATAAACGAAGCCAGAGGCGGTGACCACGAAAACTCAAAACCGCGTCGAAAACCTCGCCGGCACTTTAGCAGCGTGCACTGGTGGAACTGTTGGCCGGCGCTCGCCGAAGATGCTGAACACCGTTAAGCCTTACAGCCACCGCGAGACAACTACAGCGGGGCGCATGCGCTGCACATTACGTGCCGCGAGAAAGAGCGATAATAAATCGATTCTACGGTACCTGGAACAGGCTTGCTTATCGGGCTTCCTCGAATGGCGGTCGCTAGCGTCGTTTACATGGCCCACCTTGGCTCAGCGTCCGAGGGGCCGGTTCACTTCGAAGGCATTCGAAGGCACGCGACCGTGCGCGGCGAGAACGTGGCTCGCAGCCGCTCTGGATGATTCTGTGCGTTGGCGATGACCATGCTGCTGCCCACTGCCACCGCATGATCCGGTCAGTGGGCGCCTGCTGCCAGCCAACTAGCTGAAGAAGCGAAGGAAATGGGGATATGGGGTTGTTCTCTTACGCCAGCGTTTTGTAGAGTTACGCTAGATCGGATCCTAAAGGAGTTAGCTGATAGCGTTACTTCGTATAGCATTACCATTTCTTGCTATCGCATTCATTGGTTTGCCATTGCGGCGAAAATGTGACTTGTTTATCTCTGACGATGGCTTGTACCCAATAGAGGGGACTGGCAGAGTAGTGGGTAGATTTTTTCATTAGGTTCTATATTAGACATCGTTGCTTATCACGGTTTTCTTCTTTTCTGTGGATACTAGTGCGGCTTCTCAATCTGAATTTTTTTTTCAGTCTATCAATTGATTCATCCACTAAACTTTATTAACAAGCGTCCTGAAGCCCGGTATAAATTTAAAAAAAAAACTTCTCATATTGTTTTTCTTCAAGCCACCCGATCCTCCACTAACAAGTGGGCTTTTCTTTCGTCGTTTCAGGGACGGTAAATTGACCATGCCTTACCCGTTTTAAATCCTTTGTTAAACATTCTAAGTGACACAGGATTATATAAGTGAACAAGACTGTCTAGTAGATGCGCGATGGGAAGATTCCTTTGCGTAGTGCGTCTTCATGCGCGTGATAGACAGCGTGTGTACAGTACATTATCACTGAACTATAGCACATAATCGAATGTTATCTACCTCTCTTTATTCGTCTTTCTCCCGTTTTTTTATTATTCCTGTGAGGAGATGTAAATTAAAACACGATCTCCAGGCTGACCTCTCCTCCGTTCTCTTCTCTAATGAATCCCAGTTTCTGAGGTCGTCATTGCCGTTATCGCCATCGTCATGCTTTCAATGTGTAGGCACTTTGCCTTTAGAAAGCCAAATATATGCTCAAACATGATCTTCAAACATGCATAAAAGTTCGTGCAGGCCAGCGTTAATCGTTCACTTGCAAAAATATTGCTTTGGCGCAATATTGACCCGTGTATCGTCCGTGTAATCTTTCTCTCTTTGGTGTCGCCGCATAAAGGTCGCCAGGAACATTTAAACGAAACGACCTTTATGTACTTACAACGCTGCCATGTTCATATAGTGCACGTCATTCAATCTGCCACATCGCCATTGATTTTTATGCAAAATAAAATGCATTGGCAACAAATATAGGCCAGTACCCACAAAAACCTCTTAAGTTGCAATCTCTACGAGCCAATCCTAATACTGGAGGTATTAGGCATGAGAGCCGTCCATTGGAAAAAGAACGTATGCGAATGCAAAGCTTTGGTCAGATCTCCACTGCGGAGGAATTGCTGAAGCTATTAGTGATCAAAATGTACTAGAAATAAGAATAGGGCACATGGTATGGGCACGCGCACGCGCACCGAAGCTCACTCCTATTAGACAATGGGAGGCGGCGCTTTGAAGTTCCGGCCAGCTCGAACTGGTTCACCGTGCGAGGGCAGCTAAGGCCACCGATTCATGAACTAAGGGAAGGTGAATTCGCAAACACTGATAAGTGTCCGTCATTGGCCAATCGGCTTCTCCGCTATGGCCAGTATCAGGATTTGCTGAACTAGATTTTTAGCGTAGGGCCGTTTCCACACTCGTTGCAAATCAGGGATGCTGCCACAAGTTCCGTTTGCAATTGAACGGCACTGTAGCTAGCAATATCGCAAACGCGTAGCGCCTGCTCTTACCAACAATTGGGGCTAAGAACTTAATACGGGAAAAGCTGTAGGCAGTCAAACTCTGCTTGTAGTTTTGCAAATTGGCAATACTTTGACCTTATACCACGTAATAAAACCATTCCCTCGAATACCCAGCATGGTACGTGCTGTGTAGGCCTTGAACAAAGGACAACTACAATTACGGGCACCTCCAGGGCCACATTGGCGAAAAATTCAGGCACCACACTTTTAATGTTCTCTCAAGTGAAATTATGTACACGACTACATGACAGGGAAAAGGAGACAAAAGAAAAAAAAAAGCGAGTAGGTAGGTGTAAGAAAAGGGTCCGACGTAGTTCAGAGCTGCTCGTCCAGCCTTTTCTTGCGTCGGTTCATTCCTTCTGGCTCCGAGTCCTCCAGGAAGCCGTCGTTAGGGTCAGCAGGATAGCCGTCGTTCTTGTCTCGGTCGTCCCTTTTGGCGCCCCACCTGCTGGGCCGATCGCGACGGCCTTCTCCGCGGGCTCCCTTGAAGCCGCCCTTACGGACGTTGCCTTCTCCTCCACTGTTCCTGTTGCGCTCCTCTCCACTGTTGCTGCTGCGTTCATCGTAGCCGCCGTCGTGATGCGCGCCTCCTTTTCTGGCATGCTTGCCGCGCCTGCTTTCCCGACTCGGGTGGTCATCATTGTCACGACGCGGCTCGGGTCGCTTTCTCCCCGACGCCGACGAGTCGTCGTCGTCGTGGCTTCTCGGGTAGTCCTCGGCTTGAGGAATGCGAGGCTCGAGCGGCATCTTGCGAAGTGGAGGGTAGAATGGGTTCTCGGTAGTTTCCTTGATAGAGAAGGGAGGAAAATATGAATCATTACTTTAATAATAATGTTTCTTTTTTTTTTGGGGGGGGGGGGGGGCTTAGCGTCCCAAAACCGCGACATGATCATGAGGGATGCCTTATCGGAGGGCTCCGGAAATTTTGACCAGCTGGGACTCTAACGTGCACCTAAATCTAAGTACACTGGCCTCTAACATTTTCGCCCCCCATCGGAAATGTGGCCGCCGCGGGCGAGATTCGATCCCGCAACCTGCATTTGAGCACCATAACCACCAGACCACCATGGCGGGCAAATCATCGCTTTGAGCCAGACTTCCTTAAGGTCTTCAAAGAATAGTGATGCTCCATCTACACAGTCGTTCATTGTGTTTCTGGATGAACGTAGTTAAACGCAAGAACGTGCAGTTGAGGAGCCCCAGATACTGATGTATAATACGAAAGGATCGTTGAAGTCGTCTAGCTTTTTATTATCCGTCTGCAGAGACGTCAATCTTTATTGCGAGCGTTTGTAGCACTATCGCTAGGAACACTGACATATGTTTATTTAATTAAGCCACCTATGATGGTTATTCGTTGAACTGTTGGACGTCCCTATCATCAGTACGCTTAATGGGCTTGCTGAATGGACTGCTTCAGTTAAACCATTGAATGGCATAATAGTAAAATTAAGTAAAAGGGAAAGCACAGCTATATGTTATATTTTTGATATGCCGCCTGATTGTGGAAACTTGCAGAACGCATGCTTTTTGTATTGTCGGACATTGTTAAATGTGCACTAACAGAGCTAATGATACAGAATACTAAAAACAGCCGGTGAAAAGCTGTGCCTAAAGAGTACGCGATGATCGTCCTCTATCCCTGGCCCGTTGAACGCAAAATTTGATGCCTACACTGAGCGTTTTCTTTATAAGGATGTTTGTCCTCGTGAAACGTCATTGACATCCACACGATTGGCGTAGGATGACCTTAACGTTATGCCTTATGTGCAAATACAACATTCCATTAATCCACAACAATAGAGGTTCGCAGGCAGATGTAGGCCTGAAGTTCATCCAACGTTTTGACACAATAGCTCGTCTTCAACAATGCAAGAAAAGCTGAACCGAAAGTCGCGGGCCAAATCTCGGCCGCGGCAGGCGCATTTCGATAGAGGCGAATTTCTAGAGGCCCGTGTACTGTGCGATGTCAGTACATGTTGAAGAGCACCAGATGGTCGATATATATTTGCGAAGCCCTCTACTACGGCATATCGTGGTTTTGGCATAAGAAGCCCCAACTGTCATTGTACTTATTTTATTAGCTTTTTATAGTTTGCTCACGTAACCTCGATCGCTCGTAAAGCTATTATGAGGTGGAGCCTCATCTAGCGATGGATGACTGCCAACAACATTAATCTATGGGTTTTTTTTGTGCGAAAACTACGATATTATTATAACGGACGTCGTATTGGGGGGACTCAAAATTAGTTTCGACCCCCTGAGGTTCTATCACGTGCACCGAAATTTAAGTACACGGGTGTTCTTTCCATTTTGCCCCAATTGTAATGCGGCCGCCGGGGCCGGGAATCGAACGCGCGGCCATGAGCTTAGCAGTGCGACCCAACAACATTCGGCTGCTCTTGTCCGTAAAAACGACACAAGCGTTCCTTGAAAACGTTGGAATGAATCTTGTCTGAAACGCCTGGTACTGCTTGAGCTGCGCACTGCGGAACAACAGACAGTAGACAGCTTTAGTAAGACTGGTTTAGGCGAGTTGGTTGATAGTTCTTCAAAAGCGCAGCGCCAATAAACCACAACAATAAGAAGCACACAACGACATCAGAGCGCTTGTGATGTGTGTTGTGGGAAATATGTCAACATTTTGAGACTAATAAACATTAAATAAATATGAACCGCGCACCAAAAGCGAAAATTTATGTTGCAGCATTGTTCACAGCGATTTTCTTGTTAGTCCTAGTGTAGTGGAGAAGATATACTTGAAATGTTCGAAATGGAAAGCGATTTCAATAGCTGCGCTTACTCCGCAATACCCTGTCGTAGAAGCTGCCTAAGCGAAACCATCTTACACTCATTTGCTGCGAACGAAGTGAATCCTCCTTACAGCAACGCTAACTTCAGTTCGAAGTGGGAGTCCAAAACCGCCGCCATGCTTGACGTATACGCTATATTAACTACGAAAAAGCAGCAACGCTAAATCTGAGAAACAGTCTGTGCAGGATAAACGCGCCGGATAATGTATAGCTTTCTGCGTATGCGCATTTCGATGCCGCTATTCCGCAGCTCTTAAACTGTCTAGCTTCATAGTGGACAAATGAAAAAGAACAAAAAAAAAGAAAAGAACCTTAAAAAATAGTACAATATTCACAGTATTTGCTTTGTACTGTATTGCCTTTCCGCAGCGGAGTTCACGAAGTTTTTTGTTGGTAAAGCTGCCACTGGCCGGCTCTCTGCATGCTCTATTGTGTCCCGCATCCCGGCTGACTGGCAGCTGCTCTTATGAACAATTCTTGTGTACTTTGTGAATGCGGGCCCTGAAACGTGCGTACGGCTGTCAGCACGTTAGCGTGTACTACAAGACAAGTTTAGCGTACGGATAGCATTGTCGCACTTTGGCAAATGGCGTTGGCAAATAGAAATTATGGAAAACAATGTATGCGTGTCTCCCATCTTCTATGCGAATTGTCTAGATGACTGCGTTGTTGGTTGCTATCTCGGAACGCCAATATCCCTTCTCAGCTCACCTGGTCCCGTATTCATAAAAAAGTTTTTACACTCGAACTGTTCGTGAGAGCAGATGCAAGCCAATCGCGATGTCGGACCGATTAAAACGAAGTTCGCTAGCGGATATAAAAGAGCCTTTGCGGGCTGGCAGCTTTGCGACTTTGATCCCCGAATCGCCGCTCATTAGCGGCTGGCTAGATATGTAATACAAATATTTAATTAGCTCGACTATAGTTCTTTCTCATGGCCTGTCGCTCACTCCCAGTCAATCGTGGTGGTAATGTGTAGGAACACCACTTGCGCCACTGAATAAGCGCGCAAAAAGCATTGCATTGAAACGTCATCGTTATATTATGCCGGTCCTGACCTTTGAGTAGCTCTGAGGACAATGACGTGACGCGTATGCAAAGAGTGCTTGCCAGTTCCCGCCAGCATTATAAGCGGATATATTTTGACAGCTAAGGAGAATACAGCAATTAAGGCCCCATTGACAACGACTAACGGACTTGACACCGCCCGACGTCAACAATATCGCTATATCTTTACGCTGAGCGCGCGAACGTAAGAAAGGCAGCGATTAATTATTTTCCCATAAGAAAGCCCGTAATTATTTTTTTTTCAGCATGAGTGGTCACGTGCACGTCGTACTTGCACGGCCCGTTGTTGCACCGTCAGTTCTGAAGCTACGCAATCCGCAAGTGTTATCGCGGGCGCAAATGATCGCCGCTTCAGCCAGATCTCTTGCCGTGTTGTGTATACTATATAGCATTTGCTTCGGTTAAAACTCTTTGTCGCATGCACTTCTTTAACTTGCAACGTGTGTCGTTGACAACAAATCGACGGTAATGAAGTGCAGTACCTTGAAATCTTGGTCTGTGTTCTTGAAGAATCTTCGGCGCGTGGGGCCACCTTCGTGTTCTGGCGGTGTCGATTTAGGCTCCATGTGTCTTTCATCCGGATTGTCGGAAAGATGCGGCCCACCCTCGTTATGTGGGACGCCGTCTTTATGCGGGACGCCATCTTTATGCGCACCGCTGGTGTTGGTTGCTCCGGCTCCCGTATTCTCTCCACCTACCCGGCCGCGTTTAACTGCAGGGAGAGAGAGTCGTAGAAATGTTGCCCACAGTTGTAACAACGCCGTCGTTCTTTACGTGTTCATCGACATACCACCGTGTTATTTGTGTTTACGCGGTAGTATCTAATTTCTACGGGCCACACGGAGTCACCTGGAGCTTCAGATTATCTGGTGTTATGCGTCGCTCACTAAAATTGTTGTCTGAAGTTTCAAGTGCGCAACGTGAAGGTCGCGGAATCTAATACCGGCCGCGGCGGCCGCATTTCGATGGAGGCGAAATGGTAGAGGCCCCTGTACTTAGATTTGGGTGCACGTTAAAAAACGCCAGATGGTGAAAATTTCCGGGGCGCACCACTACGACGTTCCTCATAATCATATCGGGGTTTTGGGACGTAGAACCCAAGAATTATATTATTATTAGTGGTTAAGTTTGCTAGAGTTACGAACGATCGCCTTTGTTCGCACGCAGCAAAACTTGGGTAAGCTTCGAAGCTGCTCTTTTATGTTTCCTGCTTTACAAGCGCCGGCTATTCATATTTGTTCGCTGACAAAGTGTGGTCGCTAAAGTAAACAGTTGACACAGCACACATGAACTCCAATTTTCTACTGCCATAGCCATATCGGGTGAGACAATACCAACTGGCCAACTCCTGCCAATGGGGAAACGTTTTTACATAATCGACTCAATATGTCAAGGCTGTTACTAAAAGTGAAGAAA
Source organism: Rhipicephalus appendiculatus (assembly GCA_030522465.1). Taxonomy (NCBI): domain Eukaryota; kingdom Metazoa; phylum Arthropoda; class Arachnida; order Ixodida; family Ixodidae; genus Rhipicephalus; species Rhipicephalus appendiculatus. The sequence goes on along the minus strand of JALIZH010032945.1, from coordinate 17,302,981 downwards.
TCACTGAATAATGGCGATCGAATCGTATATATAGAACTTGTCTGTGCACACGTACCTATCGCCAGCGTTATCGCGACCGAACATTCTTGTAAGGAACTTTAAAATAACTATTTAGTTAACTATTTCGCCGTCATTTTTTTGTACACGGTTTCAGTTTTAATATGGTCGCTATTTTGACACTGTCCAATTTACTTTCTCCTCATAAACCAGGTTTCTCCACAACTGTCGTTAACTTAGTCAACTTTTTCACGAAGAGGGACTTCCAGCATTCTTTACTTGATATCCATCGCCATTCGGGAGCTGTCCGTAACCTTTAGGGCTAACCGCGGCTGACAGCACCGCAATTTCTCCGAGGCACCTTTGTTATTTATCCCTCGGCAAAAGTGCGGCTTCGCAATAAATTGGGGTATATTGACCAATAATTTTGTTGTTCGTTGATTGTTGCGAACTTGTGCGTTAAGGGCACCACTTGTAGCATCCCCAATCCCTGACATACATCATTGTTTCAGTGAATGTTAGCTGCTTACTTTGTTTGCACCTATTCTGAAGGTTGAACAGAAGGACACTCAGCACATGGACAGCGTGATGGTGGAACTCGGAGCTTTCTCCACAGTTCATTGTCCGGGCGATTGTATTCGTGCACTGAATGAAGTTCCGGTAAGCTCTGTAAGCACAAGGGGAAAAAAAGTGAGAGTTGAAAGGGGGAAGAGTTAATGGCATCCAAATAGAGGTCACTTGAATGTCATTAATGCTGCTGGGTCTTATTTACGAAACTTGATTAAGCGTTCAGAACCGTCTGCGATTAGGCAGCCATCAAACGTGTTCAGTGGAATACAGCTGTCGAGTACTTTGCACACGAGGACACTGCTGCCCTTCGTTCGTCCGCCTCAGGGTATACTGCAACCACTCAACATGCAAGATCCCCAACTAGCCCACATGTACGCCGTTATAGCGACCAAAGTGCCGATTGTCTCGTTAACACGCTACCTGCCGTGGTAGTTTAGCACGTAAGGTGTCGGGCTGCTAATGTTTAAGGACGCGGGTTCGATACCCGTGCACGCCGCCTTTGTTTCGATGGGGGGCGGAAATGCAAGAACACCCCTGCACTTACATTTGGGTGCATGGTAAAGAACCCAAGGTACAGTGAAATCCAGAGTTGACTGGCACTCGCTGTACCGGCGAGGAGACCGAGGCTGTCATGCCACAAGAGAAAATACCTCTGGCGGAGCTCTTGCCAAGTGCCGGTGACCGCATACAGCGGCCCGACACGGCTCATCAATGTTGCATCTTTTAGGCTTGTCGGTGCCGCATATGTGCGATAAAGGTGTAGCACACCCGACGCAGGACGCGAGTAACATGAAAGAGACACTCACGTGGCACTAACCTTAAATTATTTCTGCAGGATCAGAGCGTACATGCAGCCTTCATTCGACCTTCATACGACACGTGCTCGAAGCATTCTGGTAACACCCACGACATGTCTAGGGGCTCATGTGATAAGTGATCACGCGATGCTAAAGAATTGCAACGCTTTTCAGTTAATTATAGGAATGGTTTGCTGATGCACGCGTACGTCACCACAAATTCCCGTGCCCTGTGCTGGGTGCGCTAAATTTTTATCCTGCATTAAGATTTGAGGCCAAATCAAATATGATTTTTTTTTCAATAGGTCAAATTTATTTTTCTACTTCGTTTGATGTGCAATTTATCAGACAACCGCTTGCTGAAAAACGCTTGTTCCTACGCCGTTTCTTTCAAAAGATGCATAAATGTAATCCCACCCTCTGCACTTGTTTGAAATCTTCGTTCATTTTTTCAGAACTGAACTTTTTTCATATAAGCGTAACTTTTTTCCCAATGGACATTTTTAGCAAAATTTGCCATATCGTGTTATTGGTTGTGCGATGAACCTCAACAAGTAATATCGCACCACAGTGTTTGACATGGCTGCTTTTTTTTTTTCCAAGGTTTACCCATTGGAAGCACATATTTTGTTTGGAATCACTATGCTTTGAGTACTTATCTGATCGCATTATTTTGGTTCATTGCACAGGTCAATGTCTCCCTTAGGCTTCTACCAAAAATTCAATTGTTTTATTTAGTCGAATTAGCGTTATGAGTGTATGCTGGAGACCAACATTTAACTAAATTATCAATTAAAATTCAAAGAAATTACTTAATGAGGCTCCCATGGGCTTATATGCGTTTTATAAATTAGTCTAATGTCTTATAATTTTATCTTTTCTTAGTTACTCTCCCGGCACTCGAAAGTCTATCACGTGACAATGCGTGCTCTCTATGCGTCCGAGTGCCCACGACGTAATGAAGCAGCAACTTACTCGCATTTTCGGTAGTCGTCATTCGTGTGTGTTACGACTTCGTTGAACACCAAGGCACACGCCAGGAATTCTCGAGATGCCTGCTCCTCCTGGCAGTTGTCGGCCTTCTCAACCACAGCGGCCATTGATGCTGTTGATTAAAAAGATGACCGTTCTAAGCATGACGACCGCTACGATTGCATGAATTTCGTTATAATATCACATCCCTTTTCGGCAGCGCACCGCAAGTTTATAACGCATTCCATGCATGTTCAAAAGCTATCGAGCTTCCAGTTATCCAGTGTGGCCGAAAGTTTCGGCATATAACTGACTATGCATTTTATTCGTGTTTTTTTAACGTATCGCTGTATCTAATAATTTTATTGGCGTACTTGCGGCTACATTAACCAAACAGAGGTCGAGTAGCTGAGTAAGTGCCTTTTCTCCTGTCATCTATTTGTGAGTACAGTAGAACTATGACATATTCGGGAATGTCCATTTTTTTTAAAGATATTCCCACAGCCTGCAGTGGTAAGGAAGTCGGAAGTCTTGCTATAATTGATGAAACAAAAATATAAGGGCTTTCGGTACACTTTGAAAGTTTCTATCAACCATCTCGAATTTGCTAAGTCGTGTCTGGTACTACACTTTTATAAATCTACCTGCTTTGCACCATTTCTCTCCGTGTAAAGTTCTAGCCTTTCCATCGGTACTTAGAGGAGTTTACTAACATGAAATATTAAGGCGATGGTTTTATGATTTGAGATGCAGATATATTAGAAATGGGAGAGGTGGTCATTCTGTCTTCTCTCTAGGGCATACGCGTTGTTTTGTCAGGCTTGGTGGCGCTGTCTCAAACATCAGGGGTAGTAATCAGATTCCCTTACTGTTCACTTTTTCCTTGAAGAGAGATGGACTGATTTCGAGCTCCCTGAGGCACACTTCCTTGTACCGGGAGGTGATGGCTTTCGGGAAGTACTCCAGGTGCTTGACGAATTCGGGATTCTTTTGGCAACTTGCCGATTCTGTGACAGGCGTCAAGCAGTGGTAGTAGCGAAGAATGGTTCTGGAAAAGGCAGGAACAATGAAGGATTGTAGAGAACTAGTTTTGTAAGGCTTGTGCCGGGTGAGTAATAATTTTGCACTCATAATCAAAGATATTACTACACCATGGCAGCGCCTGGATTTTTTATTTTTTTTGAAGTGAATTGGCTTTTAATTGGACGTGGCGTTATGTACCGTTAAAAAAATCGGGTTTCTTAGGAACAATCGTACCAGATATACATGCATCGGAATTTGTTGCGTTGTAAGGGTGTCACCCTTTGTGTGTCTGTAACGCCTTCAGTGCATAATACAGTGCGAATATGAAGCGATGGCCATTAGAAGCATTAAGTGATGATGGTGACGTAATGACCTCACGTGTGCTGACAGTGTAACAGCGAAATTCTTATACAGCGTAACGACCTCCACAAATTGCTAAAGAAGTGAAATTTTATTCTTGTCAATCTGAAACATCCAAATAATCAAAGCGTCATTTGAATTTATTTTTTAATTAGGCAACAACGTTTCTTTTCTAGCACACTAGAAAATGCGAAGACAGTCAGAATTTTTTTGTTTATGATGGAATTATGCAGGATGATGGCACTTATGTTTCAATAATAAAACGAATCTGTCGCTGTGAAGCTTTTCACCGTTAATATTAATGGTGCTGTGCAGCACGCTAGCCAAATGCGAATGCCTGAAGGCAATGACCTGGACTACAGAAAGTGCGAAGGCAGTTTACTCGGGCTAAACATTTACAACTGACCGCTAGATCTTTGCAGCATGATAAAGACGTTAATTTTCGCTAAAGCAACGTCGCCGAATCTCACGCATTCAAGTGCAACGCGATTCTTCGAGTATCTTATGAAAACGTAGACAAACCTTACAAAGAACTAACCGGTTGTGAAACAGCGCACGCAGTATTTCGAACACCCCACGCTAGAGTGGTTAGCAAAACAAGTTCCGAAAGATTGCGAGGGCGAGTATCTTAGCGATGGCAGCTGCCTAACCACAAACAGGTTTTACGAACGAAAGCCTTAACGAAAACCATTGGACAGCCGCTTTTACTGTGTCAAGCATCATGAATGGTTTGCGTCTTCTCTGCGAACAGCTCTAACGCAGCTTAGTTCGGAAGAACTGAGTTGCGTTGGAACTTCCATAATCCCATAATCTTTAAAAAGCATTAAAACATCTAAAAAAAGCGAAGATACGGGCCAAACGTTTCATTTAAGCATTAACCTTGTCGTAGAGCAGGTGTGACCGATTTTTCGTTCGTGCGCACGACCTCTCTCACGCACACACAGACACGGACAGACAGTCCATTTACGTCATCAGGCGACATTGTTTGCACGGCACGCAACGACAGACGTTCTCGCAGTTTGTACTTCGCGGACAAACTGTTTACCTGCAAGACTTTTTCACTGCCTTGGACGGTTCGTTTAATTGAGAGAGAGGGCCTTCATGTCAGACTCGAAGTCCTTCGTGCAGGTGAGCTCCACGGCCCACGCTGCCGCCGGGCTGCACTCAGCCGAGAGCTTCACCTTGGCCATGCGGAAGCGGAGACGCCGCACTTTCAAGCCTCGCCGGTTCGTTTCTGTGCCAAGAATGCATAAAAGTGCTTCAGACGATGTTACCGAACGGAATTCGAGATCATAGCAATAGCTACAGCGCAGTATGCACAAGTTGGCCACGACTGATTCTGGTTGTCTCACACCGACTGACGCAGAAAAATCCTCCTGTTCAAAACGTTGGCTCCAACGACATTACCTTAGCTCTAATTCTAATTAACAATAGAAATGGTTGGGACCAGTAGCGAGCCGTGTTTGTTGCGTTCCCGATAACGATGAAAATAAGCTTCTCATCGCTGCATATATCTTTTATTGGCGCATCTTCGTTTCAGAAATTCCACGAGCGATACTTTATTGTAACCCGCTCAATAACATTCTATTAGTACAATTTTAACACGAATGTATTTTTTTCGGAGTTTAGAGCGTTTCAATGTTACGTTTACAAGATTTTTGTTGTTGTCCGCCGCGGTGGTGTAGCGGTTACGGTGCTCGGCTGCTCACCCGAAGGTCGCGGGTTCGATCCCGGCCGCGGCGGTCGCATTTCGATGGAGGCGAAATGGTAGAGGCCCGCGTACTGTGCGATGTCAGTGCGTTAAAGAACACCAGATGGTCGAAATTTCCGAAGCCCTCCACTACAGCGTCCCTCATAATCATGTCTTGGTTTTGGGTTAAAACCCAGATATTATGATTAAGATTAAGATATTATGATTAAGATTAAGATGTCCCTTCTTAAATCAGACGTGAAATAATTTCACGCACAATATTGCTGACAGTGCGGGGCGCATGGCTCACCGTAGATGGCTCTCTTCACTTGAACGTAGTGCATCGCTATTCGAAGGATCAACGGTTCATGATTATCTTACAAAGAGCGGGTAAAAGGATTAAAGTGGACGGTCGACTGCTTTGAATCAAGACATTTGCTCACGAACTTTCTGACCGCTCGAAACTAGAAACCGTCGGAGGAGACAAAATTTTGCTTTTGTCTTTCTTGCCCGAACGTGGTTGGGCACGCTGCGTTCTAACTGTCGGGAACTGCACGTGTACGACCGAAACTCGGCCGCCGCAAATACAAGTAATGTGCCGGTTTCTGTAAGGCATGTAGGCTGGCCCTTCACTCGATCGACTATTTTGTGCTCTCTGGGCCGTGTCAAAGCTGTTGGAACAAATTAGGCGTCCCTGGCCATGTCGCGCGCGACGCCTCGGCCTGAAACAACTTAGTCGGATCCATTAGCGCGCTCATTCGATTGGCTTTCATGAGCAGTGCGGCACATCACATTCAGTGGCATCCTCGGCTATCTCTGGGAGGCGGTAGCTGTGCTTACTAAACAAAGTTGGCAAGATTATGTCGCGAAACGTCCGTGTATTCTACGGTGGCTTGGATCAGATTCTTCGATTACCGTGAGTTTTTCATGTTTTTGGAGTGTTGATCTCGCTACGAAAAGAGCAGGGGAGACAAACTGAGAATATTGGCTTGATGATGTTCGGTTTCTTTAAGTTTGTCTTGATACGCAGTAATAATAATAATAATAATAATAATAATAATAATAATAATAATAATAATAATAATAATAATAATAATAATAATAATAATAATAATAATAATAATAATAATAATAAAACATTACAAATGATAGTTTCGTGTATTTTGTCCATGACCGACGCTGTAGGCAGCCTGTATGGTGCCCTATGTGCACTTTCCCTGCATACCATATCTTTTATCTGCGTGTAAATTAGATGCACTAATCTTACAAAGTATTTAAGTACTTTTACTTATAGCAGCCAAGAAAACGAATGCGCAAGTTCGTATGCATTGAATGAGAGTTTAATAAGATAAGAGGCGACGAAAGTAGGCCGGCGGTCTTACCTTTAGTTATGTTGAAGCAGTCAACACTATAGCCCTGTATGATGCCACGAATCTTGTGGAGCTCTTGGGATATGAATGTCCTTTCGTAGCAGCTCGACTGGATCATCACGCTGGCGACGCACATCTTGTACTTGCGTAGTGCGCTAATGGAGAAGTAAAGTATATAAAAAAAATGTTTCACCAATGCAAATTTAAAGGCTGCTTTTAATGGACATTTGGGGAATTTGAAGCGCTGTCGTATTTTTCTCGCGAAAGAACAAGTGCGCAAACGCGGTGGTACAGATAACTTACAAAACAAAAAAGTGAAGTTTTCGGTAGTGGATAATAGTGTAACAATGTTAATAAACACTTTAGTTTTTCTTACACCCACTGGCATCTTCTTATAGTGCTGTGAACAGGCCGTTCTGCAAACAATTCCTTTTGCGCGAACACTTCGCTTTTCGAGAAGCAGAAGTGGTCATGTATGAACTATCTTGCGTTCTTGACTTCTCAGGTAGTAGAAATACAACTAGAGAAACAGCAAAAACAAAGACGAGACCTACTAGCAAACGTAGTCGTGACTGCCGTGGTGGTGAGGTAGATTCATCCGCAGGATGCGGTCGCATTCAGACTGTCCTCTCCGGAAGCTGTCCACTTCGCATTCAGCCCTGGGAGGCGTTTGCTCTTCTGGAATGAGCGCATATAGAAAACGTCTTGTCAGTTGCAGGTGACGAGCGCCTCAACGTAGATATAACGATACAATATTCTATACCAACAGTTGTAGCATTCGCTGTTCTGCGACGCTGTTTGCCACAGATCCATTAGCCAGCAATTTCGTTTTGCTGTCATCTTCACGAAAGTGGTCTTCCCAAGTTCTACCGAAGTATCTTCGAAAAAGATAAAGGCGCAAAATTGTTGCGCGTGAGTGTCTGCCGAGTACTGCTGCACGCACCCTGCCTTGCCAGCCCCTTTGCGATTCAGTGCGATATTTAATTACATTATGGGGCTTCAGGCCATCAAACTGTCATTTGGTTATAAGGGGACGCCGTAATGAAAAGCTCCAAGCTAATTTTGATTATCTGCCTTTCTTTGATGTAGCCCTAAATATTTATTAAATCAGCGTTGTTACATTCCGTCCCCATCGAAAGCAGGCAACCGTGGCACGATATCGAACCCGTGACCTAATGCTTTGCCGCCCAACGTTACTGACACAGCGCTCCAGCGGCAGTCAATCGAGTGAGATGAGAATTCCGTCTAGCGAAATTTAAACACAGTCGTAGCTCAACTGTAGACGATATTAGCTCCAGACATCACGCTCCGAATCGCATAATTATTTTAGGAGACACGTCGAAGGTGGAGAAGGTAGTGGGGCATTGATGAATTAACACGTTCATTGGTGGTCAGCGGTGCTGCCTGCAGGGCGTTAAGGTTCGTTTACATCTGCGACTAGCACCGGTCGCGTGACCAAGCTATCGCAAAGCGACTAGTCGGAAATGGTCGCGAATGACCGCTTTTGGTCATAGAGCGACTCGTTTGGCTTAGTAGCTCCTTGCTCAGTTTTTTAGTCGCGCGACGGCAGTCGCAGATCTCTGAACCAATCAGGGACGCCGCAACAAGACGGCTTATTTACAAGCTAATGGCAATGCGAGACGTCGGTTATTCTGAGTGGCGACAGGTATATGCAACAACTTCCGTCACCTATACTCGCTCTTTGGTTGCCCTATCGCAAGTGGTAGCGCTACCGGTGCCAGTCGCATTTGTGAATGAGCTTTTAGACCACTCGCACGCGGCCCACGACTACAAATACAGAGAACTGTAACTACAAAGATAGCCTGTAGGAATTATGGCATGTACTGCAAACGGACTACGTGTATACTCACGATCGTCGTAGCTGTAGCCCTGGGGACCAGGGTTCTCCGGTGGCGCCACCGCCTTCGGCTCGCGGTGACGACGATTCTCGCCGGGGTCGCTCATCCACGGCTGTTCGTCCTCGTCATCGTCGTCATTCTCTACCCGGCCGAGCCTGCGTCCCGTCGCTAGACTTGCAAGAAGCACCAAGACGAGCCCGCTGCGCCAGGAACCAGTCAGCATGGTGAAAGTTCGAGCGGCAGTTCGGTCGCCTACAGCTGCCGGCTAGGCGATTCCACGGCACGAGCTGGCTCTCCCGCGCGCTGCTGGTCTACGAGCTAGCTCGGGCGCGCTGATTGCACGGCTTGATGATGACGGCGGCGCCTCAGGGCGCGCGATGATGGGGCGCTCTAAGACAGCACCGATTGCCCGTTGTTGGCGCAGCGCGTAACGTCTCGATAGGTTTAGTAAGGTAAGTCCCTGTCGAATACCGAAGTATCGATTGTTTCAGGTTCACAAGTGAAAATACGCGAACACAAGGAAAGCTACTTACTATTTCTTGTAGGCATGCTATGAATATAGAGGGTAATACAAAAGTAGGCGCGGAAGCTGGTTTTCATTTGCCACGAGAAGTTTCAAGGACTCGAAATTTTGTGATTTGCGCAACCTGGCCTACTTGATTCTGGTATATTAAATATATAGGACTAAAACATGTGGTGGTTACACCAACGATATTAAATTGTGGCCACGGAAAAGAAGACAAAGAAGAAGAAGCGCCGTCTGCACGCGCATTACAGAAAGAAAACAAAACGAAAATGTTGTTAGCTATCTGTCAAGTAGACGTTTCTTCTTCTTCTTTTTTTTTTGCCATTAGTGAGAACAGGCTTTTCAAGAAAAATTTTGTTAATCACGGTGCGCATGCTTGCAATAACACCTCATGGAGTAAAGAAAAATTGTGAGGCAGCCGAAATTGGCTGGTTCGTAAAAACTTCTATTGAGTGTCCTGCAGTTTGATCAACTCCCGCAAAAAATTTCTCAAATCCGTCAAGAACGAGCGGAGTTCCAAGGATTTGTCACATGCTTTCAGCGCTTTCTCTCTTCTCTCGTCCCGATGAGTACGCTGGAAGTTCCACAGGGAGGGATGGCGCGGGTGAAATAAGTTACGTAAGCGCGAATCATGACCTTGAACGCGCGTGATGAAACGTGATCGCTCTTTCCCGTTGCGATTCCTGTGCGTGAGTGTGACTACATTGTAATACTAGCAGGCTACGTAGCGCGGCGCCGGCACGTAGAGGCACCCCGTGGCAAGAAGCACATCTGGTCTAAACGCTGCTCTTTATGTCGGCAATTGGCCAATAGCATGTTATCTGCTGTTCGACGTCAAACAGCAGGCGCCTGGCAGCTCCGAAGAGAGTGAGCCTCTGTATGAAAAGAAGGCACCTGGGGAAATGGCAACTTCGCGCTCCAGTTCTAAACTCTCCTTGCCAATTACCGTTGCGAGTGTTGGCTGCTAGGTTCATAGCACTGTCTGCTTTCCGCAGGGTGTGTTTTTCACCAAGCCTGAGGGGTGGGTCATGGCCCGTTTAAGGTAACACCTACACTAGCAAACACGACGATCCGAGCGGTTATTACTTTTTCCCAAATAAACAGGTCTAGTCTTAAAGACCATGCAAACTTTTCCAAGTAACCATAGGATGGCTTCATTAAAGGGATACTGAACCAAAATCTGAAAATTTTGTGTAAATGCAGAAAATGTATTCTCAGAGTGCGATTACATCGAAAAGAAGTCGTCACTTAGCGAACTTTTGAACGGGTGATCTTCTTTTCGAAGTTTTTGTGAGCGTGCGCCAAACCACTCGGCCGACGCGAGTTGGAAGGCGTGACGTCACGAAACCCTCGATGGACAGCCGGTCGACCGACAGCGGCCTCTCCAAGCGCGTGCCGTCACATAACTGCACAGTATGCATTCGTGTCGTGGTACCTCTACCAGCGATAAACTAATCCTCTGATGATGCAGGCCATTTCAACTTGCCAAGATATAACTGCCTACGGTTACGAGCCACCTGCGCCAAGCGGCGATCAGGCAGTCCGGGCCAGTCAAGCAGTCCGGGCCAGCAACATGGTCCAACGTGCAGCGGCAGCAGTATATAAATGAATGTTACGGATGATTTAAAATGCGTGGTTTCTTTGGCTTTGTTGAAGTCAGAGAGGCAGTTATTGCGGCTGAATCGATGCATCGTAGTTCGTCGCTTTGTTTACTTATGCGGTCGGCGTTCGAGCCACTGCGCAGTTCGTGCGACGATGCGCCGCATGTGTGGACTTTCTCAGCCATTTCGTAGTGCATACGGCCAGCTACTGTCACATCCACGGCAACTACAAGCCATTTACAGGTTGAATTAATGGAGATCGGTCGACTTCGTCACGGTGGAGAGCCCGGAATATTCGAGAGCAAGCCTCGCTTGCGCGCATTACGGCTAGATGGCGCCAACTAAGTGAAGAGGGCTAAGTGAATCTTCAGGCGCAGCTGAGTGAAGTGACGAAGTGTTCCGAGCTAGCAAATGAAGTCAAGTTTTTAAATGTGTCCAGCTTTGGCGTGATGGCTGAGCAGTACGTATCCAAAGTCTACGCGTCTTGTCATCTCTAGGAAACGTATGCGACGGTGTGTCGCGACCGACTATGCTGTTATCAGCCTTCAACGCAGCAGCAGCAGCAGCAGCAGCAGCAGCAGCAGCAGCAGCAGCAGCAGTAGCTAGGCATTTCATTCGGCCTCGACGAACGGTTTAAAACCGAAGACCGACCACGGAAATGTGTCCTACAAAGCGATAAGTTTCCCCGACGTTTCAGGACGTATCCACAGTTGCAAGCGAGTGGCGCCGACAGCAATAAACGGGCACTGCAGCCCCCGCGGCTGCTGCGGCCGCCCGCGCGCGCGCGGGGTGTCATGGCGTATTGCAGCTGGCGGCCGATAGGGCGCTAGGCACCACCGAAAATCGCTGAAAAAAGATGTTCGTCGTCATTTTTTTCTTCAAATTACTTTGTTGTATTTGTCATTTTTAGCAGTTAAACTCTTGTTCTGCCACAAAACACCGGCCGGCAAAGTTATCGTTCCGTATCCCCGCAAAAGGAAGTTTATTGCCTCACGAATCAACTGCCGCAAAAATTGCTAGAATTCGTTAAGTACGAGCGGAGTTAGAGATATTCGTCGCACGCTGTAATTGCTTTCTCTCTTCTCTCGTCCCTACGAGCCCGCACTGGAAGCTACGCAGGGAGGAATGACACGGGGGAAAGAAGTTTCGCCGCGCGCGTCATGACATTCCGCACTTTTTCTGTTTTTTTCTTCGAACACGTCGGCTTTCAGTGTCATCGAGAGTACGCGCACGGGCATGTGGCGGCCTCTCGCGGTGGCCGGGGTAACTATGCAGCTCGCGATGCTCGAATGAGTCAATGGCCGGGAAATTGGGTGTATGGCGCGTTAATTTGGGTATATGGCACCATTTCTTGAAAGAAGAGGGAACGATTTCTAGCTGACCTTGAGAATTGTAAATTCCAGGCCTCATGCTGCGCTGTAGTAATTGGCTCGCGTGTACTCAGGATACTCGACTACCGATCGGCAGCGTTTTCTGGCAATGTTGAAGAAGTGTTGTAGGGCCCCATTAAGATTTTAACGCGAATCCCTTTTTGGGAACCTCGGCACCGGGTGGGGGGGGGGGGGGGGGGGGTAGGTGCCTCCCTTTAATTGTCAGGAGGGGGCGCCACGTTGCCCCGTAGCTTTACCCAATAGGGGCCGTCATTGTTTAAAGTGCAGGGTTATGACCACGCAGGCTTTTAACGATGATCATTGTCAGCCGAGGACCCTTTGAGGAGCCGTTTACTTCCCACTTTCATCCCCGGAAAGCCTGGGACCAAAATGCTGGCCGTTGTGAGAAGCACGTCACCACTTCATTTTTATTTTTGGATCCATTGCGAAGGCGTTGTCTTTCGGACTCCGCTAATAAGAGGTGCAGGGGGGGGGGGGGAGGGGGGGGTGGCGCTGCAGTGAAACTTCGCCCCCTTCCATTCCCCACTCTCATTTCTGAATAATAAAGTTTATTCCTCCTCCTAACGAAGAAGATTGCGTACGCCTACGCTCGACCCTGTACGTAATGTATGTCTACAACCCAAGCGACTGCGCATCGCCCCATGACGGAAAGGTAACGTCAGAACTTTCACTCCGCTCACCCATGCACTGAAGCTCGGCATGCACCCATGTGCCTCGCCACCTCGACACGCGTCTACGTCTCGTGCTACAGCGATTAGCGCAATACTGCGCGTCGCGATAATTAATTACCCAGAATCGCGGCCGCTTATTCTTGTACTAAATTCATCTGAACGTCTATATGTTGTCGTGATGCACAAACGTGGAGAACTCTGCGATTCCGGGGTGAGACGTGCTGGTAACTTTATTGCGGAAACAATTTTTCAGCTTTTATTTTATATGAGGAAGTGTGGAACTCCATTGATTGGCAAGTTTCACGCGTGGATATCTTGTTCAATTCGAGCGCCAGTCTATTTTCCTTGTCGTGGATTTGCCGCACATTCGACGCGATAATAAATAAGCAACTAAATGCGTAAATACATGTGTGTATGCATGCCTGTGTAGCAAGTGTGCTTGTGTATGTGTTTGTGTGTGTGTCTGTGACGGGGGAGAGGGGGGTGTTACACGTGTGTTCTTGAAGACGCATAGTGAAGGTCGTCTCTATCACTGCTGTTCTCCTGGCAGCGGAGGTACGAGGAGCTGCATGAAATGAGGCAGGCAGGACAAATCACCGAAGGTGCCAATTTTGTTGTTTTCTCGTAAGATGACTGTTTTTCAGCAACAAATTTTCAATCGGACATGTTTCTGGACTGGTTGGTGCGGCCTGTTGCACTAGTCTGGGAGTGCAAAGAGAAATGTTCCAGCGTGTATTAGCGAAGTTTCGATTTCCATATAATATGAATAGATAAATCTGTTACAGACATGTGCGTCATTTTCTGCGCGTGCGCAAATGCTGCGTCTGTGCTCCACTTCTTGAAACATTTAAGTAGTTGGTAGTTCGCGCTTCGTCTGTATGTATGTCCACCTTTCTTATGTCTATATTAGGCGTCAATATATGTGTAACAGAAACAAATGTGTTCTTTTACAGGCAGTCCTTTTTTTTTGTCGGGTATTTCTGTGTACTTTCGTAAGTGGTATTGGTAACTTTCCAGCGGTAATGCAAGTAGCAATTTCTTCCTCATTTCGATGATGATGACGTGGATGTCTTAACGCAATGTCTATGCGTGTGCTTTTAATATATACGAATGGATATCTTGATCGTTTTAGTCGAGTGACATTCTGATTTGTATTCATATCTTCATATGCCCATAAATTTCTCCAATGGGAGTTTCGGTAGTATCGGCTGTTCTGCAATTCAGGGCCTGCATTTCCCCAAAAAAGCTCTTACCCGAGGAATACTTTGTGAAGTAACATTTCAGTCAACCCTGACTTTGGTCTTATTATAGGCGAAGGTGGGAGACCAGTGGCATGGAGCATTGACGTACGAAAAGGCTTGTGAACTCGGTCCCTGATCAGGAGCATGGTCTCAGGGATTTCGAGGCGTGCCTTTCGGATCTGAGCTCGCTTACTGCAGCAAGCTCAAACACCGCATGCTGATGTTGAGTTTTTTCAACACGGAACATCACCATTTGTTCAAGAGCACCTTTTTCTTTGCTCCGCATACAACCTCGTTCTTGTCCGCTACAGTTACCTGTAGTAGTCTCCGAACTACGTCGACAAACGTCACTGTACTCTCGGAGTATGCGTCATATTGCGAGACTTCGGACAACTTATTCAGGTCTTTTTGATATGCGTGAACATGGTAATAATATAATTGGCAGTTTTAGCGAGGGCACTGCCATGTTTTAGGAAAACTGTGATGGGCTGCGTGCGTTGTACCAGCACTTGAGAAGCGACCATAGGTAATTAAAATCAAATGATCAAATTTACTCAGAGTTTATTCATTTTTATTTATTTATTTTTACATACTGGAGCCTCAGTGATGCTATTTCAGGAGTGGGAAAAGAAGAAAACAACAACAACAACAACAACAAATGAACATTCATGAACGGGCTTCCAGAAATTCTTCAAGTAGTAAGTAACGGACACTTCCGGGCAACGAATTCCAGGCTTCTATAGTTGAAGGAAAACAGCTATATTTAAACATGTCAGTGTGGGTGAAAAAAGTTGAAATGTTAAGGGCGTAGTCGCTCCTCGTAGATAAAGGCCGGATAACTTCAGATAACTGTCAAGAGTGTCGAGGCGGGGAGAATGTATTAGAGTGTAAAGAAATTGTAGGCATTTAACATGGCGATGCTTCGCAAGTGTAGTGAGACCTAGCTGGGGAAGAAAATGCGACGGAGAAAAATCTCTGTCATATCTTTTGCGTACAAAACGCGCAGCTTTTTTATATCACATTTCCTGTGCGCTTTCCACGCCACGCAACCATATTCGAGAAAGGGACGAATGAGAGTTTTGTATGTAAGTAGTTTGGTTTCTTGAGGAGCTAAGATGGCGGGTACGATGTAAATAACCTAATTTTTTAAGGGCCTTATTGCATGTGAAATCAATGTGTTTGGACCATGACAAATTGTTTGTCATAAGGATACTGAGGTACTTGAATTCGAACACCCTGCACAAACTAACATTGTTAAAACCATAGTCAAAAATCAAGGGGCATGAACGTTGGGTAAATGACATAATGGCGGTTTTGGAGAAGTTAATATTCATCTGCCAAGATTTGGACGAGCTACAAAAGTTAGAGAAGGAATTTTCGAGAGGGGCATGATCCAGCGGGGATTTAACAGTATGATATAGAACGCAGCCATCCGCAAAAAAGGCGTATTTTCACAGAGGTGTGCAAGGGGAGGTCATTAATATGAAGCAGGAATAAGAGGGGACCTAGCACAGAACCCTGGAGAACTCCTGATGAAACAGGCATCAAAGGCGACTTAGACCAACCTGTTAGTCTTGAGTGAGCGTGACAGAGTATCACTACAGTCCGCCTAATAAGAGAGCCTATAGCTGAGTACAGTGATGCTCCGAGTACGATTGATCCTTTAGCAAAAAATGTATTGTGCAAGGGTGAGCAAGTTCATTGTTTCGCTTATCTTGTCGTCAATGGTTGTGGCGTCCCCGAGACCCTTGAGCACCTTCTCTGTGGTTGCCAGGGCTGGCGCAGGAACGCTCTCGGCTTACCACTGCCTACAGACAACAGGGACTCCCTGCGACGACCGCAGACGAACTGCTGTTCCCATCGCCTCCCAAACTCCGGGCTCTCCAAAGCCTCTTGGAGTTTGTGGAGGTGACCGGGATCACCACCTTCCGTTGAGCGCCCAGTACTTGCTGGCCTCCCTTCACCGGCCTCCCCCATGAATGGACGAGACCCTGTCTGTTTCTCTTTTTCTTTTTCTACTATCTTCTTTATTTCCCACTTCTCCTTCCCCTGACGCTGCGCCGTGCTCCATATTGGGCTGCAGAAATAACCGTCATTTCCTTATTAAACCACTACTACTACTACCCATGAGGGCAACAGTTTTCAATTTTCGTACAGTTCTTAAAAAGCAAATATCTAGCGCACTCGCTTTGATTCGGACATTCGGTTTATTTAGTTACTTTGCGATTAAGACCGTTCACGAACACTGCACACTCGATTACTCGACCTTCGTGATGTTTTACTCAAAGCGCCGCTGTGCTATAAAATTGCGTAGGACCGATGCACTTTAAGAGTTAGTCTTTGATAAGTGCTCGAATGCTGTATGTTACAAGTTTCTAGAGAAACAAGGCGTGTGAGTGAAGTACAACAGTCTGCATAGAATCGGTCCGCATTTTGCAGTCGCACAGAACCGGTTTTTTTGTTATTATAAAGACTCTCAATTAGTTTATAAAGGTTGTTAATTACTTTCTTTACTTCGAGCAAGCGTTGCTGCCGTTTATTTAACTGCGTGCTATTAATCGATATGCGTAATCTATTTTACATTTCAGTCTGAATTCGAACTTTCAAGCTTTCGTTTTTAGCAGCCATTTCGGGATGCCAGAAAAGATGGTTTTAAAACAACGATTCCCGTGGTTTCCGCACTTTCATTTGAAAACACTGTATACTGCATTTACCTGCCCCTTCTGCTACTTACAAAGGTGGTTGTGGTATCTCATTGATGCTGCCTCCCGAAGCAGGAGACGTGCAAGATTTGCTGCTTTGCATGGCTTCTCCTTCCTACTTTCACGCTGACTGGAAAACTACAGTGTGTCATTGTAGCCAGATACATTATGAGCGCGCTCGGGTATCCCTATTACCACGAATGTTCCCTATTACCCCCAGTTATTTTGCTATTGATTCCCCAATTGGCGGCTGGCTGCGAGACGAGACAAGACCACCAATGTTCAGCATGATAGCACACTGAATGTGATGCTACTCATTTCTGTGTAGTCGGGACAAGTGATCTTGTCAGCTCCATTTTGAGGAAAGTTTATTGCGGTGCCTACGCATTCTGCTGCTCACCAATGTATGGATGCACTAATGCGATGTGCTATCAAGCTGGCAATGCAACAGCTATCGCTCTACCACAAATACATGTCACCGTTTGCAATGTGCATACGGCATTATGTACAAAGGCTACCGACATTTTATTTATTTCATAGGTTATTTATTTATTTATTTATTTATTATCTTGCCTTACGGTGCCGGTGCGTGATTTCAGAAAGGAAATTCAGGTGTACACAACAATAGATTAGATTACGCGCACCTTATCGGCCGGGCTGACAGCCCGAACTGTGAGAGCTGCCAAATCGATGAGACTTTAACAGATCTATTGTGTGACTGCCCTCTATACATGTTCCAACGGAAGACGCTGGCCGGCATCGATGTGAACACACTAAGTGAAACTAGTCTATTGTCCGCAATGTCCGAATAGACAGAATCAACGACTGCTACAAGGGCATTTATAGATTTTCTCAAGAGTACTGGACTTTACACTAGACCTTAAGAACACCACTGTGCTACGTGTTTATTGTACGTACGCGTCACCTCTTCCTGTCCCCATCATCATCTTCATCACTCTTTTCCCCTTTCCCTTTTCCCCTGTGCAGAGTAGCGGGCGAGAGCGCACAAGCTCAGGCCGACCTCTCTGCCTCCTAATATATTTGCTCTCTCTAGATTAGATTAATTAATAACATTACTTAACTCATAGACACATATAATGCATTTCCAGAGAGAAGACATCCAACGGTCTGAGATCGTATTTTTAAAAATAGTTCACTGAAGTTTGTGCCCCTTGCATCTCGCCTTCGCCACAGCAAGAGTGCTAGTGTGGCGGAGCAGCCTTTACAGTTGGCTAGACGCGAATAGAGGGCGGTGTTAATATATGTGGACGGGCGCGCTGCTTAACTATGCTTAGAGATAAAAACAGCGCAAACGAGGGACAGAAAAGAGGGCCAATGTGTGTTGGCTAGCTAGTAGGCTGTGCAGGGCTTGGCCCACAGCTGACTATCATAATATAAATTTGAACAGCGTGACTAAACGCGCACGTAGAAGAACAGTACAGTGAGTGAGTGAGTGAGTGAGTGAGTGAGTGAGTGAGTGAGTGAGTGGAGAGTGAGTGAGTGAGTGAGTGAGTGAGTGAGTGAGTGAGTGAGTGAGTGAGTGAGTGAGGAGTGTGAGTGAGTGAGTGAGTGAGTGAGTGAGTGAGTGAGTGAGTGAGTGAGTGAGTGAGTGAGTGAGTGAGTGAGTGAGTGAGTGAGTGAGTGAGTGAGGAGTGAGTGAGTGTGTGTGTGTGTGTGCGCGTGTGCGTGCGTGCGTGTGTGTGTGTGTGTGTGTGTGTGTGTGCGTGTGTGTGTGTGTGTGTGTGTGTGTGTGTGTGTGTGTGTGTGTGCGCGCGCGTGTGTGTGCTTCTTTGTGTCCGCGTTCAGTCGCGCTGATCAAACTTATTACGATAGACAAGACGGTGCTTTTCCCGTCCTTTTGTCCATGGCTTTCTTTGGGCTCTACTTTATCTTTACGAGATTATGGTATAGACCCCTTTCATAATTGTAAAGCTAGCTTTCCTGCAGTGCAGTTTTCCCTACTAATGGCGGCTGGTCACTTACTGCAAACAGCGTGTTCAAGCGCAGTTTACTTGCCCTATGGCATGGAAAACATTCACTGGGCTCCCTTGATATAAACCCGCATGATAGAAAACCCATGGCACGTTCCACTAGGGCCTCCTCTCCACTTAAAGGATGACAGGTGCCGCCATGATGAAGGAAAATATGCAGCACAGGGAAGCGCACTTGCAATTTTGAAAGGGGTCTATTGGGCAGGTCTTGGATTAATCGAACATAGAACTGTTCACGTGGCAGCGAACAGTCACGTCAAATCATGGCCGTCTCACTATTGCTCTGTAAGCCTGGGCTCTTACATGTTCGCATTGCTCGATTTCACATGATAAAAATTATCTTCAAGGTGTCGTTCACTTCATACATTGTGTATATATAATTATTTGGGTGGCTATAGAAAATCACAGGCGACTCGACATGAAGAGAAACAGTGAGAAGATGTTTAGCACAATAATAACACTAAAAAAATGTTAACTTATGGTAATGATGTGATGACTTAACGATCATCAGTGGCGTTTGTATTCGGCATTTCTATTGCATGTCGCATAGTCGGATGTTTATATTCTACTGTTGGAAGGGTATATGGTCGCCTCCCCTGCCATTCACTGATTGCATTTCGATTGAGCAACTCATGAAACCCCAGGAATATGAATGTGCCCTTTTATTGCAATGCGCTCGGAGTAATTGTGCTTAGTAATAACACTAAGGCCAGTATCCAAATAAGCGTAAATGATCTGTAAGCCAGCGAGGCACCGCTGCAGTAGCTTATCCCCAGACGATGGAGCTTCTGCTTGAAAAAATCCATTATTTCTGCCGTCGCCTCGTAGCAGTGAAATATCAAAGCCGTGTCCATCAAGCATTTTTTGTAGTCGCGAACGTGCCTGCACAAATAAGGTCAAGAATCATTGGTTGGCGCAAACGCTGGAAAAGGAGTAGACATAAAATACATCGAATAGATCTGATACTCTCCATATGTCTTTACAGCATGGCAACTCTAATCAAACTCTATGTCACACCCGCCTGGGGTGATAAGCTATTAAGTAAAAAAGAAGTGAGCGCTGAGCGAGTTCTTCTCGCGCAGTTTCGTCGTAAGGAAAAAAAAGTGGAGGTAAAGGTTTCACAGATGCGCCAGTGGCTCTTAAATATCTCGGATGAAGCGAAAAATAACTACGCTTTTACCTTGCTTGTCTGTCATAGTTAAATCAATATTTCGACGTATACCAGATTTCTGGGAACCGTGGAGTATTGCATTATTTTTAGTTGTTGGGCTCAATTGTTCATAAAACTCCATACTATAAATTTAGAGGGTGTATATATTAGGGCGAGTTGGTATTCCAAGAAAAATGAAACGAAATAAAAAAAGAGTAATAAAAGAATAAAGAAACACAAAACGCCAAACTAATTTGATGTCGTTTTTAGCTGTATTCCTAGTTTTTTTAAAACTGAATTCGCAAAGAACTTTCTCAATCAGGTAAACTGCACAATTCATCATGGCCAAAGATTATTTAGTTTAATCCTGCGGTCAAAAAATAACTCCCAGTGTAGCCATGACATTCCGTCAACGAACTGTTAAGCCATGATTGCAATCAACGCATTACTCTAATAAAGGCAGAGTAAGAAGTGGACATGATGTGACTTCGCTTACTAGCCTTCTTTTTTTTTGCCGATTATTTGCGCTAAGTGATAGTGGTCAGTATGAGCTACGATATGGCGGTAGGCACTAAAGTGGTTTGCTAATTGCCAAGTCACGCCGATGACATCATCACTTGCAAGATACATTTGATATTTTGGAAGGAATCATTCGATCAGACTTGTCGACGTGCACGACATGGTAATGTGCCACAAAAATTGGTGAACTTACAGACATATCATAGCCTTCGCCCGCAGTAGAAAAGAGCTCCGAACAGGCGCCATGCCGAATACATTCTCCTTGAGAAGCACAGCGTCGTCTTCGAAGACACGATCGCACTTTTCGATAGCTTTCAAGAATCCCTTTTCACGGCAGGACTGGTCTGAAAGTGTTAATCGCAATGTGTTGGGCTTTATATGTGGTAACCTCTAGCTTTTATCAATAACCGACTGGTCGCCTAAACGAAAATTTCGAACAGCCTTCACAAAATCAGCGCAGCTTGCACTAAGTCGCACTAGGCAGGGTCACAGCAGAGCTGGTGGGCATTTGCCATTTAGCTGGTCCTGGCTTGGCCAGGCTTTTACCCTCTCACCACTCTTTCTCACCCCTTGCTATACAACACTATACATGGCTATGCTTGCTCTCTGTTTTTTTTTTTGAGAAATGAGAAAACTCCAACCAAAAAATTTACTTTAAGAAAAACCCGACGTTTAGAAGCCGGACCTACTTCGTCTTCAAGGGTGAGAAGGCCCGAGATGTGCGGCGCTTATATATGGTTGCTTGCAGTGCGTGAGGGACTTGCCGTGACTCGTCGCAAGCCATGGCAGTAGAGGGAGGGCAATGTCCCCGTGGTACTGCCATGGCTTGCGACGAGTCACGGCAACCCTCTCACGCACGGCAAGCAATCGTGTATAAGCGCCGCGTATCTCGAGCCTTCTTACCCTTGAAGAAGAAGCCCGGTCCCGCTTCGAAACGTCGGGTTTTTCTTAATATAAATTTTCGGTTAGAGTTTTTTCATTTCTCCAGTTTCTATCCCAACCAGCCAGACTTCTGCCAAATGTTCACCTTTGACTCTGTTTTTTCCTATTTTTTTGTATCTTTTTTTTCTATTTATTTCTCTCTGTTTATTTCTTTCTCTGTTTTTCTATCTTATTTCTGTTTCTTCCCTTTCTCTCTCTCTCTCGGTAGTCGTTCTCTCGCCTTCTATCGTTTTCTCTTTCTTCCCTTTCTTTCTCTATCTATCTATCTATCTATCTATCTATCTATCTATCTATCTATCTATCTATCTATCTATCTATCTATCTATCTATCTATCTATCTATCTATCTATCTATCTATCTATCTATCTATCTATCTATCTATCTATCTATCTATCTATCTATCTATCTATCTATCTATCTATCTATCTATCTATACTCGTTCCCTCTCCTCTTTTCCCTCCTCCTTGCCCTCACTTTCCTTTCCCACCATATACTATACTATACAATACTATACTGTTACAAAGCTATGCTATGCTATGCTCTGTTAGCGCGCCTGGACAGCCGAGTTGTTACGGCACTCGTTTTCGGATCATGGGGACGCGGGTTCGGATATCGCCTCGCCAAGAATTGTTCTTTCTTTCTTTCTTTCTTTCTTTCTTTCTTTCTTTCTTTCTTTCTTTCTTTCTTTCTTTCTTTCTTTCTTTCTTTCTGTAGTCGTTCTCTCCCCCCATCATAGTTATTGCATCCTACGCCGGACAAATCAGCGCACCTGTTCTGGGAGCAAAGCAGAAGATGAAGAAGAGGAAGGCGATGAAGAAGAGGATGAAGAAAGCGCGTCCTGTTAATGATTATGATAATTTCTTATCTATGACAGACGGCAAACATCGAGCACAACAGTGTAAGATAGCACCTTTGTGAGACCTCCTATGCAAACAGGGGAACACAATGTCACAGATCATTTGTATTACTCGAGGTATCCGAATGCATCGCATTATAAAGGTACTACATCATTTACAAAAGAGTCCCTGAAATAAGTCTTCCATCAAATTTAGTCAATGCTTTCCTATATACTGCTTTTATGGTTAAAGTATATATATATATATATATATATATATATATATATATATATATATATATATATATATATATATATAATTTTTTTTGTTGTTTGTTTAAGGTTTTCTCTGGTGTGATTTATTTCAAACGATAGCTCCTTCCTAAGCAGACCGATTTCATTCAGATAATCATGGTTAAGTTCTTCATTGTAGCGGTTATTTTTCGGCATATGTCGAGTAGAATTTCGATATGCTTGAACTCCCTCAAACAAGTTGCCCAATCCAAAACAAAGGAGGACATACTCACGCCTCAGTCTCCTGTCACCTCTTTCACTCTCGCCTGAGAGTTCGCAAACAATGCCGTAATCGCGGCCGAGCAGAGCAGACAGCGTGTGCAGACGGCTCAAGGCGTGACTTTTAAAGTCGCAGTTTGTTTCGCGTGAAGACGTCTCAAGGCATTCTCTGTATTTTTCCCGTATCCTGTGGAGAGTATGATAAAGGTTCATGAATATAAACTTTGAACTAAAGTTTTATGCATTGTTGCAGAAGTACGATGCTTTGCGTTGTAAAGCGTCAAGTTTGCTTGCAGGAGGTTTAAACTGAACTAGCAAATTAGTTAGGGAGCTGGATGGCGAAATAAACACAGCCTTTCAGAGGAGTCTAACAGCAGCGGTTATAGCTCACAAGGTACCGTCTTCGTGTCAGGAGCAGAGGAACACATACTGGCAAATGCGTTCGTTGTCCGTGCCGATCTCCATGAGCTGGAGCATGCGCATGAAGTCGCCGGCGCAAAACTCGTACTTCTTCTGAGCTCTGTCCGAGTCGCATTCCTTTTCGTCGAGGTAGCGCTGGTACGAGAGCCTTGCTGCCGCTTTTGAACGCAGCAACGAAAAAAGAAAACCATTACATTGTTCAAGCGAGTGTATAAAAGGTTAGAAAACGAAGAGCGAGCAAAGCAGACTCCCACCCGTGATTCTCATAATTTCTTTCCCTCTTGCTTACTTTCTCGGGAAGGTATTGTAAGAGACTTTTACTGCAGAACAATCAAACAACTAAGGTTGCGAAGACGTGGCAAGAACTCGCGTGTTGAGCGCACGCTGGGCACATCTCCAGTTCATCTTCCGTAACGTAATGCGAAGTCACGGCTTTAAGTCCAAAAACATCAGAAGCTAGGTTGAAAAGAAACAGGAACAGTTAAAAAAAAGCAACGTATGTGGTCTTTCCATTTTCTATTAATTCGCAGTTGCTCGTATGGACATAGTCATCGAAGGGAGGGAGCAGCTCCTTTCTGGACTGATGTGCGGGAATGCAAATGCTGGCGCGGATGCCTCTGCAGTCCTTTCTTATTTTGTTTTGGGTGAAACTTGGTGGCGGTGGGGGGGGAGGGGGGGGGGGACATACAGGCATGCATATTTAAAACACAGCGAAGGCAATAGGCGGCTCCCGAGGAGCCTTCTTTTGTGGGGTCTGTACTGTAGAATACTAGATATCCCTGTTAATGTTACGCGCTTCGACTCCACATGACGCACAGTTGAATTTGCGATTACTCCCAAAATTCATAGAAAGCAGAAATGCGCTGCAATTGAACCCATGAATTTTGATTCTATTTATCGCAAAAACACACGCGCGAGCAAAATACCACTGTGTTGATCGGTCTAGACACAAATTACCACTGAATTTGTATGCTTTTTGAAAAATGCGGCTATAAAAATAATTCTGCGTCTTTTGGGGAGGCGCTCTTTGCAAGAAAGGAAGATGGTAGGCCGCCAAATTCACAATACTGTTTAGCTTAAGCGCCCTTTACCGTTGGCCAGCCGCCTTTGCTAAAAATATGTCTGATGCAATCACTCTGCTGATATCTTGTCTTACGTTAGTTTCAGCATATAGAAGTTCTTGTGAGTACATGCTGTGTTCATAAATTATACGTAAATGTCTCTATCTTCTTAGCAAATTAGCGTCTACGCAAAATTTCACAACTTCAATAAACTCCTGATGTTCAAACATTTGTGAACATCTGACCAAAAGATTCCGGTGCGAGAAATGGAGCTGCAGTATTCGTGACGCGTACCTGATGAGGAGGATCTAGTTCTCCGCATAAGAGGAACATCCTTGAGCATTATCGGAGTTCATTATTTTATCGAAATGCAAATTGTTTATATTCAGAGTTCTTAAATTCTGGGTTCAATAACCGAAGCTGAGCTTGCTCTCATTACGTGGGATCGCACACAGTGCCGACGCTTACATAAATGGTTGAAGCTTGACATGGGGCACACCTTTTATTCAGCGAAAATGAATGCTTTACATCGGCAGTACCTTTAAGAGCGCTGGTACCGCTGACTTTACAAACCATGGTTGTGACAGTGCGGCAGGAACTGGGGGGTAAACACACAAAAACGAGTTTCTATGCGCGTGCGCGTTTTGTTCCGACACTGCCGCGCTGTAGCGGCACGCAGTTTAGCGTTCCATCTTTTTGGGGTCGCTCTCCCTGGGTGTCTTGCCTCGTCTCATGGCGCACATGGGCTCGTACTGTTCCATGATGAAGTTCTGCATGTAGGAGAGGTGGGTGTTGAGCTCCATCCTCGTGTTGCAGTGAGTCGCGTGTCGCGCTCCGTTGACGCAGTGCCTGTAGATGCTCACCACCCTGCCGAAATCCAGAACGTGTAGACAGAGGGTGAGCATTCATCGATGGCGTTGGATGAGCGTCGAAACAAAAACGAGTGAATAAATTGTGCGACACATCGTTCATTTTAAGTGCGTGCTATCGCAGTTTTCTGAAGCGTTTGTGCGAAACGGTAGCGTGAAAATGATTCGTTTCCATATCTCGTGAGTTGCATTTCACATCGTTAAGCCAAACTCGACAAACAAGTTCCATGATCTTTGCGTGGTTAGTCTCGAACTGTGCAGACACAGCGGCGTCACTGCGGCCTAGTTATGCGGCACGTAGATGCCACACAATGGGTATACTTAAAATGTATGCGCACGCTTCGTGAGGTGCGTACCTGCAGATGTATTGCAGATCCTTTGGCATGTGGTTTGTTGCATTCACAAAGCCGGCGGCGCACTGGAAGAAGTATCGGATGAATCGATTTCCGTCGCATGTGTATGCGACATCTGAAATGGAAAGCAAAATGTACTGTGACTTAGGATTATAGCCTACCTAATTAATAGCGAAGTAGTTATTGTGGTTATATTCATCACTGTTAAAAGAATATACAACCGTAGCGGTTTAATGGCTTGACATCACGCATCTGCAAGAAGACTGCCAGTTTTAAGCTGCTCTTTTAAGAGCGTATATGTTTAAGCTGTATGTATGTCCACGTAGCGTCGAAACAAAACTCGGCAGCTATGCATAGTATAGCCATGCATAGCACAGACCAGAATTTTCGATTGCTAGCAGGGGGGCAACCATTTTCATATAAAACTTTGAGCGCAAATAGACGACTCAGGACGAAGAAGGGGTACACACACCACAAGCGCTCCACAAGCCACAAGCTCCACACACAAAAACCACAGACCACAACCACCACGAGCGCTTGTGGTGCGTGCTTCCCATCATCCTTCGTCTTCTATTTGCGCTCAAAGATTTATATAAAAATGCGATACCAACTGGCCCACCTATCCATCCTGTTACAGGGCAGCCATCTTTGGTGGGGGGCTGCTCATCACATGGAAAGGACGACCACGATAATACCCGGCCTGTCCTTATCGCACACTGGCTGTGCTGACCGCGAGTGTTGGCTCGCCATCATCTATGACGTAACCAAGTTCACAGCCCCTAGCGCTGACCGCGCCGACTAATAGTTAGGGTCAGATTTATGTACGCTTGCTCGAAACGTGGGTGCAAGAGTAGGAACAACCTGGTCTATAGTACAGCAAGGGGGTGGGAAAGCAAAGTGAGGGTGAGGAGACAGGAAAGGAGGAGGGGAGTGTGTACATTATTGCATAGCCTTGTATAGTATAGCAAGCGATGGGAGAAGAAAGTGAGGGCGAGAAGGAGAGATGGAAGGAGGGGAATCACAAAGATTTCTTTCATTTGCCGTTGGCTGTCCACCTCCGCTAATGCTATGTGTAGCCTTTTTGAAACTGCGTGGCAGTACAGGATACAAGAAAAGAAGAGACACAGACGAGTGCGCCATCCACACCAACTCGCCCAGCTTTGAACGTCATGTCCAGCATCAGAAATGTACTTAGATTTACTTAGATTTACCGTGTACTTAGATTTAGGTGCACGTTAAAGAACATCGCCAGGTGGTCGAAAATTTCCGGAGCCCTCCACTACGGCACCTCTCATAATCGTATCGTGGTTTTGGGACGTTAAACCCCATAAATTATTATTTTCAGCATCAGAATTGGCCGCAATTCGCTCTTACGGACAATTCTGGAGTAAGTAGACTACTTTTTGCGAATACTGGATACTGCGTAACGATTATGTCGCACCTGACCTTGCGAACAGTACTAGCGTAAAAATTTCTTCGTGATAAGTTTATTGTTGGCATTACTGCAAAAAGCAACTAAATATGTTACTCATTACGCTGTCAAAAAATTGAACGCGTTACCTCCCTACGTTACCCACAAAAAAAAGTAACGCTGGTTACTTCTGCCGTTACTCCGTGATCAGAAATTTTATCATTGCGCCTTCACTGCAGGTACCCAGAATAACAAATTTATTAAAGTTCATATTTATATTTCACATGAAACTTCTCGCCCGAAAAACGAATGTATGACAACCGTACTTTGCACAAGTGTACCGGACTACAGCAATATTATAATGGCCTAAAGTTAACTTTATAATTGCATGTGATGGCTTATAACTCTGTGGCACATGGTAGAGTCATTTGTCAAAGTGATGTTAAACAGAACATGAGATTTCATCATGAACGCTCTCCAGAAAGAAAGCATCACTGATCTCTCAACAAAATTACGGTACTTCTGGTCGGCGTGCTTCTACTAAGAAAACATATGCGTAGATTTTAGCAACGAAGAAATGCTTAAATTGCATAGTTCCTGGAAAAAATATGTCAAAGCAAATATTTTTTTTGCTCCTTTAACCTGTATAATTGCCGCAAAAATTGCGAGTGTTTACGTGAAGGCGTTCAAGGTCAGCCCCACTCCCTCAAGAATTCAACAACCAAAACGTATACCCGCAGTTGCAGGTAGATACAATCAAACAGCGCTGCAGTATTGCAGGTACAAGTTTCTGACACAACAAGTAGAATTCAAGCAACATCTCTATTTCAAGGCTGTCGTCGGACAGCTTGTTTTGCTTCTTACTGACAACGTCCGCGCCTGCAGTAAACAGGCGCTCGACGGACGCATTAGATGGCACTCTTATTGTCAACGCCTGGCAGGCCGACAGCAGTCCACCGCTGCGACAAAAGGATAGCTCTGAGAATATCGCGCCGGCGAGACGAAGGAGTTTTACGTAAAACTGCCGGGATAATTGGAATAAGAAGTAACTAGTAACGTGACACCTCACGTTACCGAAACATGTTAAAGTACGTTACTCTTTACAGTTCGGAAATGGTAACGAGTACGTTACTAAATGACCGAAAAAAGCAACGTGTTACCGGTAACACGTTGTTACCAGTAACACGTTACTGGTAACGCATTACCGCGAACACCTAAAACCAAATTAAAAAAAAAAGAGTGGAGATGAAACTTCAGAGACCGTTTCCGATGCACTGACCAATGCAGAGTCTAGGCTAAGTCAGAAAAGAGGATCGCAATGGCACAATTAGTACACGCTTACATTCAATACACTTTATGAACAGTCTATGAAGGATTGTTTGTAATAAAACGCAACAGGGCACTGGCGAAGTGCAACGAACTATGTGAGAATAGGAAACCAAGCTTGATCAACGTAATTGCTTACCTTCTTTAAGCGTCAGGCGTGACGTCAGGGGCGAACTGCGAGCCCTCCCTTGTGATGGGCACGTGCTGTTGTACTTCTGTGTGAGGAGCACGAAAAATCTTTCGGCGTCCTTGGCCAGGTGATCGGGAGGAGCGCAGCCGTAGGAGACAACAGATGTGTTGTGGCATTCTCTGTACTTCTGTATGTACCTGTCGACAAAACATTAACAGCTTGTGGAATGTGTAGGACGTTCAACTGTGCTTTAACATGTTTTGACTGGTGACAACATGGTCAGGCGGTTATAAAGTTTGCGGTGAAACAGGTGTGCTCCAACAGTTAAGGCAATTAATTGTTCCACATGATCCGATTCTTGCCCCTTCTTTCTACATGAGGTTTATTATTTTTTTTTCAGTTACGTTAACGAATATGCCAGCGTTCGTTTTTGCAGCAGTGTACTCTAAGCGGTGCAATTTTTTTTCCAAGAACTTCTCTGAAGCTGAAATAGCGCAGCCAGAGTCCCTTCGGCCCGTTTTTCTGCTTCTCTTCACTGGCCTTCAAACCTTTCGGTCGCTTACCGCTGCTCAAGCGACCCCACTTCATTTGTCCACGTTGTTTATATTACTGGATGAAATCACTGCGGTCGCTTAGGGGCTGTAACTTTCTGTGGAAGGGCTCGAGGTCGCAGGTTCAATCCATGTTTCCTCTTGCTCTACAGTATTCCGATTCAGGTGGAATTTCGGAAAGCCGGTGTGGTCATAGATATTAGATTGAGATTAAGGAGTTTTGGGTGTCAAATTTATTGAAACATCTCACTGCGGCGTCCTTCGTAGCCGAGGTCTGTTTTGGTGTGTTATGTGCGATGAAATCATCAATTAATCTCAGACCTGCGCCTGTTCATGTCGAACTGCATCGCGGCCTCGTGTACGTGTTTGCAACTGTGTGGGCGCGTATATCCTGCGACTCGGTACGATGCAACCTGTCTGCTCGACTTTTAAGTTTGCATATTTGTGTATGTAGAGGGCTGTACGCTTGACAGTTTTCCAGCCTATGACTGGTTTTCGCCTACTTCGCTGTTCTTAATTGATGTCATAATGTTTAGATGGAATTACCGTCACAATTATATGCCTGCTGTATTGCATATTTTCATTTCAATAAAAAAAATGGATCGATCTACCGATCAAGTGCCTCGAAAGAAAATTAACGACCTTTTCACATGACAAATAGAGGAATCGTGCAAGTTAGTCCTTGGGTTTGGAAAATAAATAAACGCGCCCATGATGAACTAGGAACGGCGGGATCACTTTTGATGATTCTTTTCTTTCAAAATGCGGTCTTTAAGAATCTCGAATTGTGTTAATCGCTAACTTCATCATGTAACGAAGGACAAAATTGCATGAAATATGCAGAAATAAATGAGAATAAACTCACGCGCAGACTTCTTCTGCGTTCCCCCCCAACAACTTCGGCGACGTTAGCAAAGTGGTAGCCGCAGAGGAACATGTCGTTTATGAACTTTTGACGGTCGCATGCGGTGGTACCTTTCTGGAAAGCTTGAAAAAAAAAAACAATAGGCGCACTGATGAAAACCAGAGGAAGCAGGCAAATGAATAGAGGATGCTGAGACCGCGCGTATTTGTTTTTGCTTTTTCAGCAACTACCGAAACTTTGCTCTTTGTTCTAAACTGCTTTCAAAGTTCTAAATATACAGGACCCAAGATGCTGTTTGTCCACGTTCTGTTTCGTACATTGAAATGAAAGCTGGCACTTTACGACTGCGATATATATTTTTTTCTTTTTTCATAACGTCACATTGTCTTCTGCATGCCCAGGTGAGCAAAAGGTGTGCTGAAAATTTTTCAATTGACTTTGGTCTAAACTCTTGCTCTGATGGCAAACACTTAATATAATTTTTTGATCGCCTGACTTAATTCTTTTGCGAGAACATTAGTTTCAACCTAATTCTCTGTTTTAAGAGTGGCTGCATTATCACATGAAAAACTACGCTTGGGACGAGAAACCAGAGTAAAAGTAAATAGGGCGAACGCAGCCATGTGTGCGTTCGTCGTGCCTACTTCTACTCTAGTGTCTCGTCCCCAAGCGCTGCTAAGTTCACGTAATAATGTCTTACAATCTAGCCCCCTCCCACCCTCCCCTAACACACGTTCCCTCATTGGCTGCATGATTCCGGAGTCAGCCAGGTTCGGCTACCGTGCACGACATACGTAGTACACGGTAGCCGAACCTGGCTATATATGCAGTATGGATACAAATAAATGAAGCCGTAAGGAATTCAAGCAAACTCGATGGAAGTTTCAGTCTTCCTGTTCAAAGAAATCAATAATTAGTCTACGCTATGTATTCAAAATGTCTACCGCTATAGCTATGGTGCGAGCCCTTTGGAAAAGGCGTATGTGATGGTTTTAGTCCCTGTATTAAAGTGTGAATGGTGGGACGGACATCAGGGTCGAAAGGAGGGTGAGTTCTAAACTACTATATCCTTTTCATTTAGCAGCACAAGCAGGAACAAAACAGCAGAGAGTATTAGGACAAGCACTGGTCTGCCAAATGAACTTTTTTAGGAAGCAAAAGAGTATATGAACAATGATTGCTAAGGGCGAGTGGAAAACTGTCGTTTTCAAGTCTGTGAACTTGCTTGAAATATACGTTTTTCTGTACTGGTCAAGTGGCTGTCAACGTCGAGATTGCGCACATTATAATGTAGTTGCACATCTTTACGGTAATTCTGGAGCTGCGATTTTTTTTTCGATTCGCTGTTTAGAGTTTAACAAAGGAACAGCTGTCCGAGTTTCAGGTAAAACAGCTTTGGAGATCAGAATCACTAAACTTATTTTCAATCTCATGCTGCGTTATACCACATCAACGACAGAAGCACGACAACACTGACGTGTTCTTAAAATTACGTGGAAAACAGTGTTCAGAAGCAAGGTTGATAGGAAACTTATTCACGAAGAAACGAAAAAAAAGCAAAATGATGGGCCAGACTGTATGTGGACTTTCACTCCACCTTGTATGTTATCGCCACGCTCAACAACTTACCTACCTGATTTTCTCAGGGCAGTACAGAGGAGGCGGTACCTGTGCACTATGTTGTCCGCTACGTACTTCATGTGAGGTACCATCTGATATCCCAGTGAACAGTTCACCTCCTGCTGGACTTTGTGGGCACATAGGCCATACTTTTCGACTTCCCTGCGATGAATTGCAAACCTTGGTTCGTTTGTGGACACTGGCTTATCGTCGTGCGGACCATAAGTTTACACTTCGAGTAGGGTTATGACTTAGGCGAGTTCACGAAGATCCACTGCGAAGCAAAGATGTGTAGCCACAAAATAGGACGTAGCGGGTGCTCTTGTATTTGCCCTTCGTGCTTGGTTGTCGCACCACCCTCATTTCAATATGTACTTCAATATTCACTATGTTCATTTTTGTTTATTCGAGACATACTTCATCTAAAAAGATACTTTGCAGTATAAGTAAAAGCTCTGTAGTCTCCATTCTCTTTGAGTTCGTTGTTTCAGTATAAACTGCAAGGTATATTTCGGAAAAAGGGAGCGCAGAAGATGGAATAGCAGCCCACATCTATATCATGGCCGGAGCTTTGTACTCGAAAAGCTTGCGACATTTAATACACAATACTCAATGGGTTCAAACGCACCAATATTTAGGATGATGTCAATATTAACCGAATAGGAACAGAGACACGATGAGGCTTTATTGGCTTACATCGCTGCTTTCCGTCTCCTACAAAGTAATGACTAAGTTAGCTTTGAATGAAACAAGGAAAACACCTTTTCTTCAATTAACGCTCGAAATAGATTGACGCTAGAAAGGGATATTGAATGGACTACATTTGCACAATCAATTAAGTATGCAATGGGTCTCTCGAATATGATCAACCTCTGTTTGTCTTGTTTGTTATTTGTAGAGATACGAGCAGTCATGGAAACAGCGCGTCATGAGAATGCAGAGAAAGCCACAGGTGACTTGTACTAAATGGTAGCGGTGTGCACCGTGTATAATGTGTAAGGGTAGGTTTCAAGCGTATAGGCACGAAAAGAAACTGATTAAATTTCAGTAAAATGAAAACAAAATGCCGTGATAAGAAACTGATTAACTTTTAGTAAAATGAAAAAGAAAACAAAATGCCGTGATGAGTAGGGGTTTTCAAACCGCGTAAGCATGCGTTTAACTGCGCCAGGTAAACAGTGAGGGCGTTGATGAGGTTAAGAAAACTTTCCGGCCGATGAAATTGAATTGGAGCGCTTACGACAGCCGCTTCCGAGTCATGACTGACAACTTACCAATATAAATGAAAGCTATACAGCCACTCTGTTCTACCGCTCCAAAGCTATGAGGCTGATACACATAGATGAAAGAACTTTTTTTTTATATATATATAGAGCTATAAAATTTCGTCGGCTGGGAGAACTCATCAGGAGTAATTTATTTTTGTACTCGCTACCAAATTCAAGACTCTAGGCGTCCGAGTCTCCACTTATCAAGTCGTCGACACGTCATCACAACACGAGCAATATCCCACACTGCGCAGCGCACGGTGGCCAATAAGGTATAAACAACGTGTGTTGTGTGGTTCTGTGTAGTTCTGTTTAACTAATACGATAGATGGTAGAAGACGTGGTAACTGCATGCATGCGAACAATTGTTGTTTTACCATGACAGTGCCGCTGCAGCGGGTGGTCACTGTTTGCTGTTATAATGTCTAGAAGGACATCGCACGGCCACATGGCGGGTGTGTACTACACATGCGCACGGACCCGTTCCCGATACTTGTATGTGGAACTTACGGGCAAAGCGAAGAAAGTGATATTGCTGAACGCTTGTTGGACACGTGCACAGCCATGTCGTAAAACTGGCTTCCGCAGTTCAGTAGCTTTTTGACTGCTTTGTCTGGCCGGCATTCCACTGATAGGGCGCTTGTCTCACCTGCAATAAAGCGTGCTAATTAACTACAGTGGCCGTCGCAGCGTGGTTTCCCGGTAGCGAAAACTAATTGGCTGCATGATAAACAAAAATGGCGCATACTAGCTGATGCGACAGCAAGTGTTCGTGGAGATATTGAAGCTAGTTACGTAACTCTCATTAGCGTGCTCAAAAAGTGTCGAAGCTTTGATAAGCAGAAATACAGCTATTGATTAGAAGGTACGAACCCTAATCGCATTTAAAGTAGCCTCCTCGGTAAAGCACATACCTCTCCCGTCGCTCCCAATATTGCTGGAAACACTCGTGGAAAGCATTTTTGGAATGATGATCAGCCGGCCTGTCGCATTCCGCATGATGTCTCGTATTAACTCAGATCAGTTTTTTTTTCAGCAGAATTTTAATTTAGGATGCAGCCAGAAGTCACACGAAGCCAAGTCGAGGGAGTAGGGAGCCTATCAAGTTACAGGAATGTTGTGTTTGGCGCAAAAAGCCTGAATCAAATGCACAGAATGAGCGGATGTGTTATCGTGATGGAGCTGCGACGCTTTTGCTGTCTACGGATCCGGTCGTTTGCGCCGCACAGCATCAAGAAAAATTTAGGGTACCCATCCACTGCTTTACCCTTGTCTCGTTCGCAAGTTGCCGGACTTTGATACGACGACACTTTATGGCAGATTTATACTCTCACTAATTCTCACTAATGCGCTGACTGCCAGCAGCTGACATCTTCTGCGGGCTCACAAAAAATTCACGCATGCGCATGAATGTCCCCCTCCATATCTCCACCGAAGAAAGCTTCCCACACTTCGTTGCTTTACGTGCAAAAAAATAAAAATAAAAAATAAATCAATTAAAATAAAGGCTTTCATATCTTTTGAACGCACCTCGTAGAATTTCGAGAAAATGCAGTCATCTGCGCATTTATTCATGGATCTGGCAAAACCCACATCCAGAAGCATGCGCCACACGTATTGGCTCAACGCCCCTTTATTGACAGGGGCGCGCCGCTTCGATGTAAGATGGCATGCTGAGATATGCGAATCCCTTTCGAGGTATGCAGCTCTGCGCGTCTGCTAGTGAGTCGTGTGGGCGTGTAATGTGTTGTTGAATGCCAGCACCACCTAATTAGGCATTGCAACGCCTGGAAC
Source organism: Rhipicephalus appendiculatus (assembly GCA_030522465.1). Taxonomy (NCBI): domain Eukaryota; kingdom Metazoa; phylum Arthropoda; class Arachnida; order Ixodida; family Ixodidae; genus Rhipicephalus; species Rhipicephalus appendiculatus. The sequence goes on along the minus strand of JALIZH010032945.1, from coordinate 17,268,593 downwards.
ATGCAATTCGTGCTTTTGATCCCCCCCTCTACGTAGAAGGGTAGACTAGGAGAGCTGAAATTGAGCATGTTTGCTTCGTGCAAGTATTCTTGCAAACGAGATACCACGGCGAGTACCATATGACAGAAGCATACACTCACTGAGGCAGTTGGAGAAGTATTTCCTCTTCATGTCCAGTGCAAAGCGTGTCATTGTTCTCGATGGGCGCTGTAGAACCTTCGCAGGCAATCCTCCAGCTGTCTCGGAGGCAGACCTCAAAATCAGCGAAGTCCCTGTGTAGGCCGCATGAAAGGAATTTGGAAGCCCGGATTCACAAAGCATTTTCATTCAGAGGACCAGGCTCTGAAAGATGTACTGGTCAATTTCGGTAGCGAACGAAATTATTGGAAAAGAAAAAGGTGTCTGCCAATGAGGTCATCCGAACGAAAAGACTAAATATTGTCAGTGAATGTTGTCCCTGAGTGTGATCTGGTAAAAATATACGGCAGAAAGAACACGTATTGCTGAACACGCACATAAGGCGATGCTATACGTGGTACCGCTAAACTGAGAACAACCTAGCTTTACAAATGATCTCGTTAGTAAAAAAAGTTCATGACTGGCGGGCAGTCTTACCTTCATTAGAATCACGATTTGCATCCAAATAGATCCATGCATGTTGTTGGTAGCCGCTCGTTAGTGCGGATCGATATCTAATTACGGAGTCTGAGGTACTCAGCGTATGCATGATTTGGCAAGACAGGCTTACAACAAAGGCAGGCGTCGCAGCATCAATAATGTCACGAATAGCGTTTATGTATATTAACTGCTGCTTAGTAATTAGTCGTTGTTTGCCGCTGGGAATATTTTTGCGGCGCGACTAACTAAATGAAACCAATAATATACGATTATGTCACGCTATGATAAAAGTCTTACTGTGACGTAGGCCGGGCCCCTGTCGCAGCGTTGGGAGAAAGAAAAAGAAAATCTACCTGCAATTTCGAATGAGGTTGCCTTGGACTTGGTCGACTTTTTCATGCAGAACCTGCGTGCACTGTCTTCGCAACTTCTGATAATTTTCGACGTTGCATGGTAATCCTGTAAACAACGATGACAAAAAAAAAAAAAAAAAACACGAACACCCTTGTGAAAGTCATGTCGCTTAAATGAGCAGCGATGCATCGGTTTCGTCAGTTTTGTGGCTTGCATGCATGCGCGAAAATACGATAGGTACTCTTCATTCCTCAAACACTGCTGCCGTACCTTGCGAACGCCAGCGCTTTAATTGGCTGACGTGCGTGGAGCTTTCTTACAGAATGAATTGCTACTTTCTTACCGGAACATACGTTCGCCAGGAGCATGAACGAGAAGCAGAGTCGCCACCGCCGAGCGGTCACCATCTTGCCACGTTGGATTTATGCGGCTGACATTTCTAGAAACGAGGAGTAATAATGTTTTCTGTGGTTGCAAAAATGCCGGAGCACCCAACCGAAGATGTAGATCCTAAGATGCCGCTGTCATGCGCGCGTTCATGGTGAGGAGAGTGATGATGATAGCTTGAGAAAATGGTGATAACCGACCGTGGCGAACAGGAGAAGAATGAAGTGGGAGCAGGAAAGCAATCAGTTAAGTGGATATAGATCACAGGAAATAGATTACAAAATCAATGAGAAGACAGAGCAAGGAAGAAAAAAAAAGTCCGCGCAAGATTCGTTGATTGGTGCCTGGTGATACGGCTCAACCCACTACGGGTAGAAAATAAAACGCGCTAGACGAGGACAGAAACGAGGCTTGCGACACGCTAGCGCTGTGGGTGTCAATGCCTCGTCTCTGTCCTCGCCTTGCACGCTTTTAGTTTCTGTCATGTCTAAAAACATTCCCAAACAGTCGCTGGCAACGTACCGGGTATTAGTAGGTAGGAAGAAGAGAGCGAAGATAAATTTAGTAAATAAAACTTTCAAGGGTTTAGGCATTCGCCTAAGAAGACTCGATGGTGAAAGCCACCTTCTTCTTTTTCTTTCCAATCGATGAATTGATCCTCCCCAGCCCCCCCTCCGAAATCTTTTTTGCAGATAACGTAGTTTTGGATTGCCTCCAAGCATTCCAAGCTTTTCTGCACCTCACCTCGTTTTGCACTGCCTCCGTGATCGGCACACCTTTGCCGAAGCGACGGTGTCATATGATGACGCTATCGTGCGACGTCCTGTTATTTGACGTCATGGTGAAGTGATGATGACGTTACAAATTTCGGCGATCTGTCACGTCATGATTACGTCACCTGGTGACTCACCACGGGATGATTTCTTGCATTAATCGTGCTGACTCCGCCGCCATCCGGTCAGTTTTCGCGTTCGATGAGGCATCTAAGGCTTTCGCCTTAAAACAGACGATATGAACGGGATAATATTATTTATTCTTGAGCAGTTATAATATCATTCGTTCTAGCGTTCAAGAGCTGCTCTCGAACGCTATAACGAATATTTTTTAAAAACTAAGAATAGCTTCGCTGGTCGCCCGATGCACCTTAAAAGGTGCATCGCGCCTTTAAGGTGCATCCAGCGAAATGCATGTTTGGCACCAAATTTGCGCAAAGCCGTAATTTTACTGATGTTTATGATTCTTCATGTCGGCTTTACATCTTGCCCTGCAGAGGGCTTTTATTCCAACGCTACGAAAGTCAACGCAGCCTTCATAGAAAGTTGCCTCATTTTACTTTTGTTCCGCACCGCAGGTACAAGGCATTCGTTCGGTTCAGACATACATTCACGTTCTGCAAGCATAGGTCTGCGGCAGTGTTTTGGCTTTTATGCTGTACTAAAGGGGGAAAAAATGGGTGTGTAGCCCAATGGTTAATGCGGAGCGTGGGCCCGGTTTAAAATCCAGACCCTCTAAGGAAATTTTTGCGTTCATTTCCTCACGGCCGTTCTTGAAGAATGCACAAAAAACTAATTGTATACTGCCTTCCTCTTAAAAAAAAATGTTTTTTCCCCACCAGCTCTGATTTTTTCGTGAGACATCTGCGCTTCGTAAGTGATTTCTTGATTTTTTTTTTCTAGCTAACGTCTAGACATTCGATTTTATTTTCTGCTCAATTACCACTGTTTGAGCGCAGCAACAGCAACATACAGCAATCGCTTGCTGTCTGCGCTCCTAATTGGCGCTCAGATGAAACTCTGAAACACAACTCCCTTATTTAAGCAACGTTGTCTGCCTAAATTCTGATGCTGGGCTTTTGGCATTGTGTTGCATTAATACGAGTTTACAAAAATGTTATTTGATCGATGATGAACGACCTGGTAAAGTTATCGTGGCCTCAGGTAGCTGTCATAACTTGATGTTACTGCCATCGCCAACTTTAGTTAGGTTGGTTCGAGACGTCTCGAGTGGAGCGTAACCCGAGCTATCGAGTCGTTCGTTTCTATAGCATGTTCGGTAAAGCGGAATAAAAATACAACTTTCAGAGTAATACCTTATTCGCGTTATTCGATACCATCCTGCAATCATGACGGGAATTTCGAAATACACAGGTAACGATGCGTTGCACCATTCCTCATTCCTCATTTTCCGTACTGGAAGGATCGGGAATGGTTTAGCGACGTTTTCCGAAGGCGCATCAAATACATCGCGAATTCGTGAGGTACACGGTACATCACGAATTAGAGATTCTAATACTTCGTTAGTTCAGTCCAAAATATTTATTTTGTCGTTTTTCGGGGAATTTTTTTTAGTTCTTCGCGCACCGCTCCCATGACCTGTTTTCCGCGGATGACGTTTCGGTTGCTTCGTCACGTACGAAGGAAGTGCAACAGGGCAGCTGCGATCACGAGTTGGAAGGAAAGGCGCACAGCGCTGGCGTCGCAGAACATGACACCAGCTTTCTTGAGGTGATCATCGGTCAAATTCTTGATCAACTCCTGGCTGTCGACGCAGCGGTACTTTTGTGCGAAGAGGTTGATGCATTGCGAATAGTCACGTGCATGCCTGCGAAAGGAGTCCGCATTAGATTTTCAGGAGCTTACGTATATAGCAAGACAAAACAAGAACAAACGTGTCGACAAACTCATTTATGCTAGATTTTCTTTTTCAAAACCGAATTTCAGCTGACACTGGTTCTTTAACGCGGTCAGCTAATGGTAAAGTAATTACCAACGAATCTGGTCACAGTACGTGAACTTGTGAAGCAGCTGCAAACAAAGCAAGTACTTCAGCTGGCAGGTGAATTATGTCGGTAAGTCACTCATACGTGTGGTCAAGCTTATTTATGCGGAGATATCGCGGTAGTTCCTGCGTACCCAAGTCCATTATACTGCGAATGATTTCACTTGGGCATGAATAAGCTAGTTTCTTGCAATTAATAAAGTAGAACGTGCCACGGCTTTGTACAGCGGAAAGCATCTCACCGGCTCTCTTCGTCTCTGTCAAGACACATACAGTTAAAACTCAATCTAACGAAACCCGATCTTATGAAGTTCCCGATCCAACGAATAAATTTGGATTCCCCAGGAAATACTCGGCTCAGTGTTATCACCGAATAACGAAGTAGCTTGGCCCCCAAACCTGCTTTAACGAAGTTTTTCCTGAAATTAAAAGTAAAAAGCGGTGATTTCGTTCCAGTTTTGCAGAGGCGGTTTCTTCTTCGAGGGCGTGCGCTCTAATGCTATCGTATTAAAACGTCTAGGCGCCCTATTCACTTCCCTATAGCTTTATTTTGTGCACGTCGCGCCCATGCATGGAGCAATGGACTCAGCTGTCGGTAGCGCTCTTACGTACCGGATGGCGCTACGGGCGGCGGTAGTTGGTTTCGTGATTTCATGGCACTAATAGTATCCTTGCAACTTCCTGACTCGGCCTGCTCGCTCAATCACTTCATTCGCGTCTCCGCACATCTTTCACCCGTCATTGCTTCACGTAACCTTCTTTCCGACTTGCATCACCCGGACATGGTGGCCCCTATGTCTGGGCGACATGGGAGGCTCCATGTCAGGGCTGCCCTCGGGCCGCCCCCCGCGGACTTTTCCCATGCGCAGGAGTAGATTGGTGGCATGGCAATGGCCTGGTAGCTTTTGGTTGTCGCTACGTTACAACTATAGATTTCGAAGAGCCAAAAAATTCCTTTTTCGATTTTACGAGCTTCCCAGTTTACCGAAATAATTCAAGCGTCCCCATCACTTCCTTAGATCGAGTTTCAACTGTATATCGTATGCACTTCCAAAACAAAATCGTATAGGCAAGTTTTTCTTTGACTATTTTTTTTTACTTATCCTTCTTTTTAACGACTACTGTATTGCTTGCCAAATATTTTAAATATTTAGATAATCAAGACGAAATAGAGCGAACTTTTCCGTTAAATGCAGCAGCATATGCGGCAGTGAATTGGGCTTATGTTACTTACGAGCACACTGACTTCCGGAGTTGTGGTGTCAGGGACTGGGGTTCGAAGTGGCGCACAGTTCCGTTGCCTACGGCTTTGAAGTCATCCTCAAATACTCGTCCACAGGCGTCCGACCTTCTTCGAAGATTGTGCAGCTGGCATTCTGTGTTCCAAAGACGAAACATAAAAAGAAAAAGAAAACCTATTACAGCGACGTATTTTAAACAGCTAGCACAAGTTTAGCGTAGCACCCACCAGAAATAGGGAGTTTCAGTATAGCGAAAAAAATTATGCAGATCCCAAGTACCATGGGAATCGATGTTTTGCGAAGCATCCGGAGGTAAGGTGACTGGGTTGTAATTTTTTATTGAGAGAGACGTTATGAAATGACGCTAAAGATATCTACAAATGTTGCGTGCGCAGACATGTTGAACAGTCGCATATGTTTCATATAACCAGTTGTTTACAGTTGTGTAACGATGCCGACAGAAACATGGGTATTGCCAACACCAGAAGCCGTAAGCTGATATGTAGAGCCTGTGCTTGCAAGGATGGTAGCCCTGGATAGTGCTACGTAAACCAACTACAGTGGATGGCGCTTAAATATACAACTGACGTTAACCCGACATGACTCCTTCGTCATAAGAGTACGTATGTAATGTTTATAAAATTAGATAGCCAGCACTGCAACCACAATATACGTTTTACCAACATTACGCCTGCATAGTTCGTTCTTTCAAACCAGTTTCGAGACCTGACGTGGCTCTGTGGTAGAATGCTTGATTGCCACGCAGAATGCTTTGGTTCGATTCCTGCTGGGACTCTGATTTCTATTCTTTGTAATCCTCGTGTCAACGCCTCCGATGTCCGTTTTTCTTAACGTTGTCGCCTTTAAATTACCAATGCCTGTTCTCGCCGTTCCTGGGTAGACATAAATTGTCTAAGTCCTGTGGCGCATACCTGCATTCCGCCGCCCGTGCTATACGGGTATGAGCCAGACATGTCTGGAGAAATGAGTGACGACGTACACGACGGGATTTTCACGCTATTCATGTCATGACCAACCAGACATATTCGTCAATACTTCGTACCCTCCCATACAAATTTTGGTCTACCCCAAGTTAAGGAGGCCATCACGAGAGCACCCAGACGTAGGCGGCTAGATAGATAGATAGATAGATAGATAGATAGATAGATAGATACGCAAAAGTGGTTACAGTACGCAAAGAAATGCTTCGCGTTTAAAACGCTTACGTTAGCGCACGCTCTAACGCTAGAGCGGAACGCGCTGCGTGCCAACTGGTGTTCTTTTAGTACAGCGGAAGGCATTCCCGCTAACGCTAACGCAAGCTCATACGGCGCCATCTACACAAAAACATAAAATGCACTGTAGAATCCACGAGTGCGCCACTAACTCGAGCAGATCCAAAGTCACCGTTGAGCGCCTTCGTGCCGCGCTTGATTGCGAATGGCGAATGAAGACAGCGTCACCATCTCGGCGCGGCTACAGCAAATATGAGCGAACCTTGTAAACAAACCTTGTTAAGCCTTCTGTACAGCTAATCGGCACTGTATTTCGAAAACGAAGCTATTTTATCGGCAGTGTACGGCTGGCGAAGCACCATTACTGAAATCTAAATCAAATACGAGCATTGTTTGCGAACGAATAAGTTTAATAATGCAGGCCGACGACTGGAAAACTTGAAGTGGCCGGCTTTCCCTTCAACAGGCGCCGCCATCTTGTCCGTACGTACGGAATCCCTTCCGAGCGTTATTGTTGAACGCTATATTCCGGAAATAGCGTAATTATACGTAAGAGCTCGGGCTACGTTTGCGTTTTGCGTATGCGCGGTTTTGAGCACGCAACGCTAACGCTAAATCCTTGCGTTTGCTGTTTTCCGCTATACTAAAACTCCCAAATGTTAAAACAAACGCAACTCTTATAAATACTTCAGAAAAAAGTACCTCGCGCGGATCCTTTGTGCATTTCTAGTTCAATTAGTAGATTTAGGTCAAAGCACTTACGCGACATTTCGTCTTCCTCTGTGCTATTTTCGCCGAAATCTCGGCGCTGGTCGGACAGCAGCCTCTCCATACCGAAGAGGTCATTGCTGTCACTCCAAATGTCATCCGTATACCAGGCATTCCGCTTGCTCAATTCCCCAAGTAACGGGTCTTGCCGTTTTTCCGTGCCCTCCATGTGTTTCCTGAGTAGTTCATCCTTAACGTCGTCTCTGCCAGCGCTCCACATAGAAGACCTATCTCCACCGTCACTTTCAAGCTTGGCGTCTATTTCGTAGTAGTCCTTATTTTCTTCCAGAGCCTTAGCATCAAAGTCTCGCACAACTCTATCGTCGTGAACGAGGTGCTCACTCGGGAAAAGCATCATGTCCGCTTTGCTGTCGCTCTCTTCCTTGTGCTTATTTATAATCTCCTCTAGATCGTCCCTTACGAGCTGCTTCTTCATCTTTCGCTCCAGCTCATATTTATTTAGCTGAAGGTTAGTCTTCTGACTCGGCGGCTTCGCGATAGCGCTGCCGGCTGCCACGTCGTTCTTGTCGAGCAGTAACCCAGGTGATTCATCGATGTGTCTCACGTATGGGAAACCAAGTCTCGGCTCGCGCTTTCTCTTTTTAATATCAAAAAATCGCTTCGGACCTTTCGCGCCGCCCTGCTCGAAGCCCTCGTCGCGACTTTCTTCGGCCGTCATTGTAGTCTCCTTCGCTCTCCAAACCCCTTATATGAGTTTCAGGAGAGTTTAATGACCTCCGATCGGACGACTCGTCTTTCCTTGTTCGCGCTTCTGGTGAACCGGCACGCTCTTGTCTCTCTCCAAGAAAGTCTGGCACAACCTTCTCTTTAGGTGACCGCAGGCCCGGCTCTGGAAGAAAGCTGTTGGGGCCAACGTAGTTTGAGTCATTCGAACGACGCTGGGATGGGCTTGGGAAGGGTCTAAGTTCATCTGGATACGAGTTCATTTCGTGTGGCTCTGCCTCCTTATAGCTGTTTTTTTTAAATGGAAGTTTGCGTTGAAATGACCGCACGTTTCCTGAAGCCTCTCCTGGTAGCTGAAAGTTTGGGTTGTTTGGCGAAGAAACTGGATCATGGCCGCTAAGTCGCTTCATGGCATTTAGACGGGGTGACATTTCTTCCTTGGCCAGTACAGAAGGCCCGTCACTCATCTTTTGTGAAGCTTTATTGTAATCTCCTACTCCTCTGTCATAATCTTCTTGCAAGATTCCGACAGCAGACCGAGGATCAGTGGGTAGGCCTGCTCTTGCACGAAACATGTTTGAAGCTAATCGCCGAGGGTAGTAAGGCAGCGGCGCTCCTTGTCGGTGATTCTGAGATATTTGCTCCCCGGTCAAAGCGTCCGCACCATCACGTCTGGGCAATTTCGCGCCAAGAACGCTGTCAGATGAAAACGCGACACCAGGTGCATAATTCATATCTTCCATACCAGCAGCGACTTGCAAGTTTCTCGGAGTGTCTGGATAAACCTTGCTACCAGTACGCCTCATTGAAAATGCTCTGTGGTGACCCACTTGATGGAGACCTTGGTCTAGAGATTCGTCTTTGGGCAGTACGGGAGCGTCGTCTTCTGGGAATGACATCGCGCCTCTTGGCACGAGCTCTTCTTCGCCTTCTATGTGGGGTAAGTGTCCGAGCGACGGTTTCTCATATTCACTGAGGTCGTAGTTGGTACTTCTGTATGCATGTCCTCGACGGTGCAAGCCGATCACCCGCCTGTCCAGCGGCACACCATTTTGTCGCCTTTCATCTTGCTCTCCTTTCCCAGCCATTTCATTGAGCGCATAATGTCTGATGTACGGGTAGCGCTGAATGTGGCGCATCCCGTACTCACCCCTAAAGCGCCTAGTGTCTGTTCCTCCGTTGTGATCGTAGTACGCTAGGCTCCTGTTAAAGAAACCTTTGTCATTGTCGAGGCCACCCTTCAACATTTCATTGTTAGTGACGCCGTACCTATGGACAGGATCTTTCCATGCTCTCTGCATGTCAGATTTAGGAGCGAGGTTGTCCCTGCCCTTGTACCGACTGTAGTGTCTTTCCCTCTGTTTCTGCAGCAGCTCAGCCATTCCTCTCGTATCCTCGTACATTTCCAGCTCTTCTTCGCGGCTCAATGGCGGCACACCTCTCCAACCTTCAGCGTCGGTCTCTCCTTGCCTTGCTGCATGTGGCACATTCCGTATTGATTTATACAATGGCAAGTTCAGGGGAGAGTTCCTGAAATTTTCAGGAATCTGCTGACTTTCAAAGTTGCTATTGGAATCCTCAGCTTCGAGTTTTTTTCTCGCATGGTTATCACTGTTGTAATCAGGTGGATTAGACAATTGGTCTATGAAGTACGCTCCGGGCCGCGCGAAATCTTTGCTAGCTCGTTTGCTCGAGAGATCCTGGACAAGTTCTGGGGACCCCGATTCGTATCTGTGTTGCGACCTGAGTTTGCGCGCTCGCTCGACACCTGCCCAGAACTCCTGGTTTTTTTCTCAGTTCGGAATCTGCGTCCTGCTTCTGCCCAGTCAATGATGCATTACGGGTTGCTGTCTCTGGTGATAACTGCGCGTTTTTCTTGGGTGCGTCCTGTGTCTTTGTCTTCGAAGTCGCCTCGCGATCGGCATAATCATAGGCAGGCTTGACATCAAGGCTGTCTGGTACTTTATCTTCTTCCTCAACGTACTCGTCGTAATCTGGGCCATAGTAATCTTCCATAACTTGGCTTAACATTTGATGTTTAATGGCAGCAGACAAATTCCCACCACGCTTTAGTTCTTGCCTCAAAATCTTCCCGTTGCCGCCGATGTCACGACTGCCATTTCCGTTGTGCACCATACCTCTTCGCAGACTTTCGAACCGTATCGGCACCCCCCCTCCGGTTTCTGAGACATGCCTCGTAATACTGTCGGTGCAGTATCCTTCCGAAGCTTCTCACGTGTCCTTTCATTACGGGGTCATCTTTGCATCCAAGCTCGCTTGCCGAGTCCGGAACACACGTCTCGTACTTTTTGAGCAGCGGACAGAGTACTTCGGCCTTCTGGTGGACCAGCTCCATTTCTTCCAGTATTCTGCTGAAGCTTAGACCGCAGTGAAATATGCGCTTCAGAGCTGGAAGCCGTCGACACGCCGGCGAATTAGGAGACATCATCGGGGCGGACACGTTCGACCATACGATCTTCTCGCACCTCTTAGCGTAGCCAGTGGTGAACGGTTGCAGCAAGGGAGCGACGTGGGCGTGCAATTCAGACATGGCGCATTGCGTGCTGCTCTTCACTTCGGAGATACAAGAATTCATTTCCTCTAGCCGCCGGCACACCTCCGGAGACATCTCGAGGGGCGAGAACTTCACTTCCCGTACGGCCGTTTGAAAACTGAGGCCGCACAGGAAAACCTTGCGTACGGCTGTGCCCGTAAGGCACTCGGCTTGTGCTCCTCGTGGAGGGGTGCCACGTCAAAGTCTGAGCACTCCTTTGCGTGCTCTTTTTTCCACGTGTCCAGCAGCGCGCTCATGATGCTCGTAGCCTCGTCGGCTAGGAGGCACCCTGACTGCTCCTTGGCGTTGATGAAGCATTTCTCGAAGTTTTCAGAAATCCTGTGTTAAAAAAAAATGTTTAATAAAAGGTTAGAGCCATAATACATAAATAGTAATTCCGACGCTTTGTTATACAAAGCTGTTCTCAGTGCGCATGCAAACTCCTGTTCAACGCAGCGCTATACATTAGTTCCATCGCTATAACTAAGGGCAGACGCTACATCAATGGTTCAACTGTTTTCTTCGGATTCTTTGTAGTTGCAAATGAAGTGCGGCATACCTGCATCGTTCCTTGTCACCTTTTTTCAGTCCTTCAAGGCGTGCCTGAACCTCCATTCCACAGGAGAAGTAGTTATTGAAGAGCGTCGTTCGTTTACAAGTCTCTTTGTAGACTGAAGTTTCAATGTCTAAAAGAAAAAAAAGCAATGAGTTATTAGTTATTTACTAAAAGCTCTCTCCACGAGCTGATCAGCTTACTTCGCACGCCTTTGCAGCTGGTGTTCACGGTTGTCATGACATTATGGAGATATGTAAGGTGGTAGCTCAGGGAGAGGTTTTTCATGTTGCAGTGTGTGACACGTTCAGCAGCTGCGACGCATTCCTTGTAGGAATGTACCTGACTGGAAAGACACTTTGAATACTCAGTGCACACGATTTCACATTGGTACAGATTCGTTTTCTTAATCTTTAGCATACTAAAACTATGGACATTGACACCCTAAGGCCACAACTAACTAGTTGTTACTGACGAGCACATTTGTGCCAAAGAAAAAGTACTTGAGTAGTGGCTAACTTGCACTACTCTTTCTTGCCTGGAACTTGTTCAGTGAAGAACCATAAGCCTCTTATAAATAGATAAGATCAAGAGTTCCAGTGACAACTCTGTCACATGGGAACACCAAAATGGGTATTCGCTTCTGTAAAAACGAAAAAAAAAAGAATGTAAAACTGGAAGATATGGGAAACGCTGGCCCATGCCGCTTGCTTACGTGTACTTCCGCTTTAACTGTTCATGAACTGTGCCAACACTTTGGTAAAGCATATGAGCTTAGCGGAGCCCTGATGGAATGTGTGAATTAAGTTATCGTGCAGCAGCCCCTTCAAACCGTCATAAGAAGGGTACAAATCATGATTCGTTTAACCTCATTCATAAATCAGTCATGCAGGTGAGAGCACTTCTGTACGCTTCCAAATTAGTTTTGTTGAAAAGCTTATGTTTTAAACCAGTCGTATTACGGAATTTTCAAAAATACTTTGCCGCCTGTAGTAGTCTCAACCACCTCGTGCCTTAGTTCCCTATAGATCTGTCGACTGTCACATATTAACTATACATACTAGTTTCCTAAGCAAGCTCGCCAGAGGAAAATATTCCAGCGTTTTCGTATACCAATGAAGTTGCTCTGGGTGAAGCTCTGGGTAATTATTTGAGGAAAACTTACGTGCAGATATCATGATCGACGCGGTCCCCTGTTGTCTCGTATCTGTTTACTCCGCAGTGCAGAAATTTTCTGAGAAACGGCAGTAACTGGCAATCAAGGTCCGGTATTTCTGCGAAGAAACACAAGTGAGTGCTTATGACTCGTCGCATTTCAAATTGCACAATCAGCTGCTACACTCAAAGTATCCCTTACGTGTCTGTTGGCTGCACTTTCCAGCCATCTTGCGGTTCACAATATTCGCCAGGTACTTGAGATGCGAGTGTACTTCCGTCCCAATACCGCATTCCGAATAGAGGTGAATGTTGTCTACGCAGTTCCTAAACTTCGCACTTCGCCTGTAAGAAAGAGAGCTATTTTTCAGCATTTAAGCAAACGAGTATTGGTATTTCTGCGAGAGATTTCGCTTCGTAAATTACAGTTAGCAACAAGCAAACGCACGACCGCTTACGTAACTGATTCCACCGTTAACAACTGTTACGAGCCGAGTGTTAAGGGCCGAGTGGACCAGACCGTCCATGTTTAAAATCATCCTAAAAAACAGAGTGGTGGTGTGTAGAATCGAACCACCGTGCTCCTTCGGGCCTAATGCTCTAATCAGTACTCTACGTCCACTTTCTACAACGACAAACCTTCATGAGCTAGGAAATGGCTTATTGTATCAGACATGCGCGGCATCCTTAGGCTTAGAACGCCGTGCAATAGGAAGGGAACAGCGCCGGGTCACGGATATGGTTGCTAGGCACGGTGCAAGAAGGTTTAGGTGGTAACACTCACCACCGAGTGCGACCAGGTAGGGTTCTCAGCTTAAACAAAGACGCAAGTAAACGGATGCCCTGCAGCAGCGCAATAAGCTTTGTATTTAGAGTATAGATTAGAGGGATCCAGCTACCCGATTCTGTTGTTGACCCGTGAAATGTCTGGGCCTGATACTCATCAACCAGACTTCGTTTGCTTACCTAAACAAATAAGTATGCGCGTGTTTACGTATAGCGTGCTCCTTGATGGGGGGAGCCTTATGTATCAAGGCGAGTATAGGACCCACTCGTCCAGTTCCACAATACTCTGCTAGCGATCCATGGGAATGAAACAACTAGGCACCTGCACTCGATAGAAGCTATGTGGCTGTACTTCTCCGGGGTCCCACCAACAACAGCAGGTGCATCGAACATGACGCCAAAGTGCACACCACGAGTTGTCGCACTCGCGTCCTCGCTGTGGTTCTGCGGCACGATGGTTTGAGGATCGTCCAGGTAGAAAGAACTTGTGCACTCGAGGAACCGCACGACCGCCACTCGGATGTCGCACACGGTGCTCATGTCCGTCAACACTGCGTCAAAGCAAATGCACGTCAGATTCTACGCATCGCTTCTACAGCGTGGCAGTATTTCGTCGATACGTCTGAGCAGTGATGTTAATCGGAGCACGATGGAATGTAAGCTGGAAAGCACGCGCTTTCTTCTGGTTCATGTGTGCAAACGTTTCTTCCATACAAGGTTTTCCTCCGCGGATTTCCCTTTGGCATCAGAGCGAGCTTTTTTTACAGCGTTGGCCACTAGTGAATATTTGCGTCTTCCTATTGTAATAGCGAATGATATGGAAACAAAAACGAAAGGTGATGACAAGCAGCTTCTGAAAACAAAAGGGGTCTCGAATTCGCGTCAATTTGATGGTTATCAATTTACGCCGCTCACTTAGTACTAAGGAATGTCACTTTCTGCGGACCTTCATATTTCAGGTTTCCGCAAATTTGGCATGCAATTTTGCAGCGTTAACAATAACCAAATATTTCATGTAAAAAAATGCCAGGTAGGTTCACTTCGGCTATCTTAGCCGAGAAAATATCTTGTGACAGCGTGTTCAGCTCGCTGAACACATACAGTTTCCTGCTCACATTCAGTTCCCTGCTTACAGTGCGCACTGCGCAATGAGTATGTCAGAAAAGGTACGTACGAGCAAATCGGGCTGTGAATGTTACTGCGCCTTACAGCGGAAGTTCTTAAACGAGTTTAAGATGGTTTTAGCTAAGCTTCGCTTACGGTTCGCCTAGCTTACGTCACAAGTGGCCTGGCACTGTAGGGTGACACTATTTGGTTCGCACCGTCGATAGACGCAAGCGGCCCGCAAAAAATTTGACTACAAAACAATGAAGACAAGTGTCAACGTGGCTTTTTGCGCTAGTTGGTTAAATGCATCAAAATATGTTACAGCGCTAGCAGGCACCTTTTCTACTTGTACTGTTATTTCTGACAATAAACATTCAGTTGACAGTTAGCGTTCGTCGCGCTGTGTCTTCCTCGTCCGTGTGTGCTAGCGCTATGACAACTTTTAAAGAGAAGTGGCCGCGTTCTCGAGCTACGCGTGACCGAATGTGTAGCAGAACGTGGGCGGGCATATGCAACGCTCTCCCCAGCATGAATATTGCGCTCAAACTAGGTACACGGGCCTGAACGAAGTGCACCGCAAACGATCGGTTAAAACTTTTCTAAACGCTGGCGATGGAACAAACGCGGAATTTTAAATGCGAAGCATTTCTTAGCGAACTTCGGCGACTTTGAGCGTATCTATCTATCTATCTATCTATCTATCTATCTATCTATCTATCTATCTATCTATCTATCTATCTATCTATCTATCTATCTATCTATCTATCTATCTATCTATCTATCTATCTATCTATCTATCTATCTATCTATCTATCTATCTATCTATCTATCTATCTATCTATCTATCTATCTATCTATCTATCTATCTATCTATCTATCTATCTATCTATCTATCTATCTATCTATCTATCTATCTATCTATCTATCTATCTATCTATCTAGCCGCCTACGACTTTGTGCTCTCCTGGCCGTATCGTTAATGGGATTTATACCAAATTTGGTATGTCATAACATGACTGTATGACGAACATAAATGGCTGGTCATATCATGAAAATCATGACTAACTTGTCATGAAAAGTATGATTTACATGCCACGCTCATGGCGCGTTCGCGGCCGTTTCGTTAGCTTGATATACACCAAATTTGGGATTGAGTGACGTGACTGTATGACGATCATAAATGACAAGTGGCAGTACGGAAATCATGACATGTCATGAGCGACATGACTTGCATGCCACGCTCATGGCGTGCTCGCGGCCGTTTCGTTAGCTTGAGATACACCAAATTTGGTATTGAGTGACATGACTGTATGGCGAACATAAATGACAAGTGGCAATATGGAAAATCATGACATGTCATGAGCGACATGACTTGCATGCCACGCTCATGGCGTGCTCGCGGCCGTTTCGTTAGCTTGAGATACACCAAATTTGGTATTGAGTGACATGACTGTATGAGGAACATAAATGACAAGTGGCAATATGGAAATCATGACATGTCATGAGCGACATGACTTGCATTCCACGCTCATGGCGCGCTCGAGGCCGTTTCGTTAGCTTGATATACACCAAATTTGGGATTGAGTGACGTGACCGTATGACGAACATAAATGACAAGTCGTAATATGGAAATCATGACTTGTAATGTGCGACATGACTTGCATGCCACTCTCATGGCGTGCTCGCGGCCGTTTCGTTAGCTTGAGATACACCAAATTTGGTATTGAGTGACATAACTGTATCATGAACATAAATGACAGGTCCTAACATGTAAAACATGACATGCAAATTATGTAAAGCATGATTTGCTCCTTCATGGCGGCTTCGCATTACATCGATTCCCACAGTGCGTGGGATCTGCCGGCTTTTTTTCCTTCCGTGCACTGTTCGTACGACCGTTGCGTGCCCGCACACCATACGGTTTCCACTGAAAGTCTGCCTGCCATATGTTGCGCTACAACGGCGAGAGTTGAGCGAGGCTAAACGCTGAGATCTAAGGCTGTCTATTCAATCGGTTACTTACTGGTACTGGTTTCTCCGCTTGAACTGCAACTTTCTTTGTACATCTCGTTGACGAGGGACGAGATGTGCTGAAGATGAAAGTTGAACTCGGAGCTTCTAACGCACCGCGTCGAGCGCATTGAGTCTTGAAAGCACTTCTCGAATCCTTCTGCTTTCCTGCAGAAGCAACAGCAATAATGATTTTCCTTGAAGCGCAGCATCTCCGTGTCACACTGGTATCTATGCGCTCCTTACATAAGAGAGCGATATTCTTATGCACGAGAGCGAGAGAGTTGTGTCACACGGCTACGTTACGAGTTTTCAGCAAATGCTCCGGGTGAATAAACGCTGCTCAGTTTTTGTACTGCACCATATTTCCACCTCTGAAAATTTCCCTTAAAGTTATGAGAATTTATTTTTGCATTATGTTGTTTAATAATAAATATATAACTTTATGCAGAAAATTAACTGTCTGCTTAAAAAGGGATATGCCTTTGCTTAACAAAGCGGTACCGACAGTTATACGCTGGTAGACAACATTTGTAAGTTGGAATGCCGGTTAGAAGGCCCTATGATGCATTGCCTGCAGCCCAGAACTCATAATATTGACGCTACAGAATAAGGCAACGCCTAAAGGTTGTTTATATATATATATATATATATATATATATATATATATATATATATATATATATATATATATATATATATATATATAGTGGCATATGCATTGAATTAACATTAAAATACTTCGAAGTTGGATTTAACGTAGAGTAAAAGCGCGCAGGTTTCTAAGCGTAAAGTGGCCCCAACCTTAACATGATTGTGTAGCGCTCAGCTGCGTTTAGCTGCCAAGAATAACGTGGCAGAATAATTTTCCAGGCCGCAGTTACCGTACTGGAGCAGAAAACAAGAAGTACTGCGTACTTGAACTTATTTTTCACGTTAAAGAGCTACAGTGTTCGATGTCGAGATTTCAGCCTATGCGCACTCTCTTTCTGTCAGCCGCGAAGCAGTTCTGCCACACGTAGTAATAACTTGTTCCGAAAAACGGCGCTACGTGACAGGACGATACAAAAAAGCGTCAATCGTGACTGTAGTTGCGAATATGTTATTTTTTGATGTGCAGCAGCCAAAAAAAAAAAAATTACGTTAAGCATATGTGGGTGCTTTCTTTTGAGAAAGCTTTTTCTTTCTTTTTTTTTTATTTTTGCCGAACTCCGTGTGTATACTTCTCATTGTATAGGCAGGGAACAGTCGTGCCTTACGTTGGTATATTGTACTCACTTGCACGTTGCGTTTTGGTTCGGGTTTTCCAGGAGGCTCTTCTCGCGAACGGCATGGCCAACCACGGCTCCGCAAGCGCTAAACCGTTTGAGGGCGTGATATCGCTGGCACTTGGTCTTGGGGCCACCCTTCGCCTTCGAGAAGGCTGCGAATAGTTGCTCTCCGTTAAACTCGCACACACGCTGTGTGTTAGATGGGGCTTACGCAAGCCATCGGTCGGTGCCAACAGAAGAGCGGCCAAGAAGAGGCACTGCAAGGGCGCCATGGTCTTCCTCCCCTCACAGCCTCGGATCAAGGGAAGCAGAAGCAGCCCTGCACAAATTGAGGGTGAGTGCCTGATGGATGGGTTGCTCCGATTGCAGCGCGCCACCACGAATCGACTCACTTCTTGCAGATCCTCGCTCCGGACCCGGGAAAGAACTACCGCGTGCCTCAACTTAGTCGCTTTCTAGTCATCTCGTGCAGACGCTACACACCTGAAACGGGCGAAACCTACGCGTCTCGGACTGCAGCTCGGTATTAAGCGAAGCAGCTGGGCTAGCGATGAAAGGCAAACGCTTTGTCTTCCTCGCGATAGATTGCCGGAGGAAATAACGAGCACAACGAATTACTCACCATTGTGCAGAAGAAAAATTTAGAGGTTACCTAGCATCGCACGCTTCCAGAATGCTACCAACGATCATTGGCGTCGGCGCGAGATTCAGCACGGACTCGCCTTTTGTGTTGTCTTTTTCTCTCGTCTCGCGGTGAGGAAAAGAAAGAGGAAGAATTGGCGGACAAGAAATCTAATTTCAGTTACCTTTTCAATCACAAGGGCTTATTATTATTATTGCGTTGTTTTTCTTCCTTCTATCATCAATGAGTTATTTTCTAAACTATTTATTACTGGAACTATTTATATTACAAAGCTGTTTACATTCTAAAACAAGGTACCGCCCGTTACGTCACCGATTACCCGGGATGAGTTGCAGCAGGTTCGCAAGCAACAGCCAACCAAACAACCAGCCAACGTAAAGGTTATTTCGCTACTTGCGTGCGACGAGTGATAATATATACTTAGCAATGTTGATTTCGATGTGCATTATGTGGCAACGAAAATTAAATTTTAATCTATAGCGAAAACAGCCAGGGTCATATGGTTTCACAGAGGGACAAAGAAAAAAACGAATGCGTTTGTTGCACGAATGATTGTTATTGTATATATTGTCGTTTTAAAAAAAAATGTTTTCAACGCGTAGCGATCATTTGATAACTCCCATGTAAATCTTGATCAAGTCTCTATAGTGGGTGTCACAAGCTTCAATCAAATCCATTGTTTTGTTATGTTTGCTCTATATCATGACAAATTCATAATTTCAATGAACTGCCACTGTCGCCTTTAGGCAGCGAAGAAACACGATCAGATCAATCTTGCGCCAAACCCTTATGATGCCTTGGAAGATTACATTGCACCTTCGATACAAAATCTCAGACTACGACTCACAACAAATCATTGTTTCTGCTAGAATGACTAGTCGAGGCGAAAATTCGTAGGGAGAAAACATTTCCGTGCTTTTGGAGGTTGCGCTATCAGTACGGCGATTTCGAACTAGATAAGAGAGAGAGATAATTTATTTTCAGAAAGTCAGAGAGGTCGGCCTGAGCTATAGTTTGCTCTGGCCTGCTACTCTACACCTCACCCTGCCTACGAGAGGGTATTTGTGAATATTGCCAATTCCCAATCGCGTGTACGGGGCATATGTTAGCGACGACGATGTTGACAAGAACAACAATAATAAAATGACACAAGTACGACAAGGACGACAATTTGAGACGGTAAAAGCACAAAAAATGGTCGAATATGTCCGTTCCAGAAGAGAATTCGTGACGTGAAATGCATGTATCGTCGTGAATGGCGTCAAACCTTCCAGTGTGAATGATGGATTGCATGTCAAACCGTATCCGACCCACAATAATCTTGCAGAATTCGAGCACATTCACTGCAACAGAAATACTTTTGGTTTTGGTATTTTTATACAGCATTCTGGCAACGCTGATTGATGACGAAAATGAAACGTATCCTAAGAAACTGGGGCGCGATTATTGATGTATCCACCTTGTGGATTATCCACTTCGGCCTCCACCGACTGGCTGTAGCTCGGCGAGCAGCGTGTCCCCTGTTTCCGGTCCTTTTTCCACAACGTCATTGTAACGTCACGAAGCTTTCAGAACTCTCGACACAAATGAGAGGGACGCATTGCGTTTCACCGCAACAAATGCTGCCACCAGAAATCCGCTTTTGGACGCTGTGGGGGGCTCGGGATGATGAGCCGCACTCTCGGAACACAACGGAGACAGTAGACGCCGTCGGGTAAACCAAAAACGTGTACATTTATTCACTTGCTTTTACAACGACGATATCGCCAGCCGAATCAAATATATCACTAGTGACACGCTAAAGAACCTTATACAATATGCCAATGCAACACACAAACAACAACAACGCGAATGCAGCGTCCCCGACGGTCGACTCACCACGAGGGACCCACGGGAAACGACCCGCGGTTGCCGTCCCCCGCGGATCCTCCGCAGGAGACGTCCATCCAGGCGCGCTGCCAAACCCCAGAGAGACTCCCTACTTTTTCCCGTGCGCCGGCCTGGCCTCTCCGCCGCAGCAGCGTGGTGGCGCTGCTGGCGCTACCGCGCAAACCCTCACCCGCGCGAACACAGCGCCACTTCTCGCTCGGCGGATGTCAAACCTAACCGCGGCTAATCCGCGAGACGCGCGTGCGCCACGAGGCGCAAACGACTTTAAAGGGGTGATAGCAACCCCACAACGCACATCTTGGAGGCTGTGAATGAACTCTAATCACGTTAGCCCTTGAATAAGGTTTAACGCGGCCGCCCGCCTGACCCACCTGGATGGTCGGTACGCATTCCCTGCATCGTTCTCAAACATCTGAACATGTTCATACGCAAGTTCAGAATGGTCAAGCTTGTTTAAGTGTCCTGTTACTGTACATTTCGCCCACTTTCTCTATCTTTACGCTGGGAATGTGCTGGCGGGTTCAGTGCATCGACGTGGTCATGCAAGAGTGCCATGACGTCAAGGCCAGAGGTGTGCACGGGCTCCGGGTAGCCCGAAAGACCGAGCCCGGCCAGGCCCGCGTGCCGGGTCCGGGTAAGCCGACGTCTTCTCTCCGCGGGCCCGGGCCGGGTTCGGGCTACCTTGTTTTGTTTTATCGGGTGGGCCGGGCCAGCTGCAAAGCCCGAATCAAACTTACGGCGGATTATTTCTTCGCTTAGAGAGTGTACAAAATTGTGGAGAGCTGCCTGCCACAGAAAAGCAATGCTTAGAATTATTTAGTGAGTAGAGCGACAATGACAAAAATTACCGGTCACACAAGACGAGCCCTTTCATTATCTATCGATGGAATCATCACCCTGTCCTGCATCTGAAGTACTAAACTCCTTGAAGAACAAGCAGCCTAAACATTCCAAGCTTGCTATGCTTGCGAAAAAGACATTGGCAATTCCTGCTACCAGAGTGAGCAGCGAACGGAACTTTCGTCTGGCTGGACGGCTGGATATGTGATGCAGGAGCGCCGCACTTCACTAAGCCCGAATCGCTGGAACTTGGATAGCTTGTTATATTTATACGACAACTTGTAATATGTGTGTATGGTGACTGTCATGTGTCGACTGCTTATGTTTCGCTTTGATATGTTGAATAATATGCCACATTATCGGAAAAAGATATCTTTTATCCGCAGCGAAACTTCATAAGATCGGGCTGGACCGGGCCGGGCCCGAGCTTTTGCTTTTTGTACGTCGGGCCGGGCCCTTAAGCGTCGGGCTTAAACGCAGCCCTTAAGCGTCGGGCTCGGACGGGCATTTCGAGGCAGTCAGCGGACCAGGGCTGGGCCCGGGCTCGAAAATGCGGCCCGTGCCGTCTAGTCAAGGCTCGCCGCTTTTTCGAGTAACTGAATGCGATCCACCGAAGTGGATATGTCTACTATAGTCGGTGACAGCCTAAGAATAAATACAGGCTCCGCCCACGAGGCCGCATTGCCCTCATTTTTCATGCTTCCGCCGTGTTGCTGCCTCACGCTGCGGAAACGACGGAGAGCGATAAAGCGTTGCAATACACTCCGAGCTGCTGCCGCTTCGGTGCACGTCAAACGCAGCACAATCACAAACTTCAATTACATCGAATGACGACCGGCGAGGATGATGCTGTGCACGTGTGGATAACAGTTGAATTTTTTATTGGTTCGTCCTAACCATTACGTCATAGCAAAGGGCGGCTCTAGTTGGGCGCTCATAACACACATGGATAGTGGTACACTTTACTTTTTATTCTTAGCTTGTCACCTACTCTAGGTGGATACATCGAGAATAGCTACCCTGCTTTCACTGAGTATATGAAGTCGCACATGAGCTCCATGTTTGGGTTTATACCGAAATATGCATCTCGGCGGTCTGCTGCTGCTTTTCAACGCACGTCTATATTTTTATATTTTTACTAAATATCGAATAAAACTTCAAATATTGTTGAATATTGAATGAGCCAGTCAACAGCGACAACCTTTGCAGGCCATTGATTACCAAAGCGGGCGGAGCGAACTATAGTCGTTGACAGCCTAGGTAAAATGTACCAGTGTCCGTGCGTAAAGTGCGCGTGCAATCGCGGCCGCTCTTTTCTATGATGTGAAGGCTATGAAGAAGCAATAAAATATAAGCGCAGCTTGCACTAGTGGCGCAAGGCTAAAGACACACCGGACCTGACCGGCACCTAGCTGGTCCGGGTGTTTTCGAAGTTATGCCAAGTAATGCGAGGTTATGCTAAGTCCAGTTGGTCGTGGCGTGACGTGGCCAGTACCACGTGGCTGACGTGGTACTAGCCGTGACGTGGTACTAGCCACGTGATTAGCCAGGCGACATTATGCTGTCATGTGACACCAGTCACGTGAATAGTCACGCGATGTTCAGTTCTCACGTGACACTAGTATTACATGAATCACGTGATACTCCCGTGAGTCACGTCACTAGTCACGTGAAAATGTCACGTGACTAGCAACATGACATTTCGTTCTTACGTGACAATAGTATCACGTGACGCTAGTCACTAGTCACATGACGTTTTGTCGTCATGTGACACTAGTATTATCACGTGTCACATGACTAGTCACGTGAAAATGTCACGTGGCTAGCGACGTGGCATTTCGTTTTCACGTCACTAGTATCACGTGACGCTAGTAATGCGACTCACTAGTCACGTGACGTTTTTTTTGTCATGTGACACTAATACTACGTGAAGGAAAGAAGTGGAAGTTTAAAGGGCACCTAAACAGCCTCTCAAAATAAAAAAAAAAGTGCATTATTCTCCCCCTAGCGTTTCTCGTCTTTTCGGCGCACTCTGTGACGCCAGGAGGGTGATTCACGTGACGTAATTAAGACACAAACTGTCGATTGATCCATAAACGAGGAATATCAGTTGTGAATTATCTCCTACCGTGGTCTGCCATGCAGTCGACCACCGGTTCTTCCTCGTCTCGCATGACATCGTGCGCGACCAACTTCGAATAACGCGTCCGATGCTCTACCAACTGAGCTACAGCGGCGGTCATCCCTCAGTCCACTTGATGGGGTATATATGTTCATTTTAACCTGGAAGTGTTAGTAGCCATGACGGCGAGTGTGGAACACTCTTTTTCTACCTGTTGGCATCACGTAGCACGTGATCTTATTACAACTTGGCAGCTGACCAATAATCCCTCGCATACTACATGAAGCATCAAGTCTGCCTGAACGAGACCCTCGCTATGAATGAAGGAAAGAAGCGGAACTTTAAGGGCTTGTTTTTCTATGTTAGACACAATATTAATGGTAACTAGCAGACAACTATACCAAGGACAGTAAACGGGATGTTATTAGTTGTAA
This sequence comes from Rhipicephalus appendiculatus, assembly GCA_030522465.1. Taxonomy (NCBI): domain Eukaryota; kingdom Metazoa; phylum Arthropoda; class Arachnida; order Ixodida; family Ixodidae; genus Rhipicephalus; species Rhipicephalus appendiculatus. Next base: position 17,245,163 of record JALIZH010032945.1, on the reverse strand, counting down.
TTGTGATGTAAATGTGAAGAAAGAAAAGTAGACGAACCTGCGAGGTCGAACCTGCGGTGGGATGACCGCCGCTTTAGCGCAGTTGGTAAAGCATCGGACGCGTTATTCGAAGGGCGCAGGTTCGGTCCCTGCCAGCGGCAAGTAATCTTTTTGTCGACTTTTCTTTCTTCACATTTACATTACAATTACGGCTAATAACATCGCCTATACTTTCCTTGGCATAATTGTCTGTTCCTAGTATTACGTGATTATCACGTGTCGCGCGAATGGTCACGTGAATGTCACATGAATAGCCACGTGACATTTTGTTGTCCCGTCACATGAGTATCACATGACTCTAGTGACGCGACTCACTAGTCACGTGGCTAGTTACGTGACGTTTTGTTGTCACGTGATACTAGTATCACCTGACGCGAATCACTAGTCACATGAGCATGCAGTCACGTGATATCCTGTTGTTACGTGACACCAGTATCACGAGAGTATCAGTGACACGTGACTAGTCGTGTTACGTGTTCACGTGACACTTCTTGACTAGCCACATCATGTGACGAGGCTAATCACGTGAAAATGTCACGTGAGTAGCCACATAACATTTCGTTATGCGGAGTCGTGTCTAGGTCTCGCGGAGCAGGTGCGACGCAGCTGTGGCATTAGCGGTTGCTAGACAACGCGAGGCTTTCCGAGGCGGTTTTCTGACGACACCAAAGTTACTAGGGCCAGCTTAAACAGCTTCGCAGTTAAAATTCATCATCGAGTCATTCGCTGGGACGAGAGGTGAGGCACCGCTGCACCGGATTTTCTTGTCATGTTTGTTCCAAAAGAAGGTATTTCGTACGGTTATTCGCACGTACCTCAGCGTCACTCTCGCCAGTCCTCATTCGATGCAGTAGAATTAAGGTTGTGATTATGCCACTTTCGAAGTACTATCGGCTTCAAATGAAACGCGAACAGCGCCAAGCATTCGCACTGGTGTAGCGCGCACCCTCCAGTCATCACCACTGAGAGGCGCGCGCATCCGGTTTGGCAGTACTGCGCATATGCGCGCCCCTATCCATGATGATAACTGGACGGCGCACACTATACCATTGCGAATGCTTGGTGCTGCTGTTCGCATTTCATTTGACGCCGTTAGTGCACCGAAGCGGCAGGCGCTCGGAGTGTTTATCGCGTACCATCGTTTCGGCAGCGGCCATGTGCAACGCGGTGTTTTTTTGCATCGCTCGGCTACACCATGCATAGAGCCTGGGGATCGCCATAATCGCCGATTTTTTTGTGAACTACTTGGTCTACAGCGCGGAAGAACGAAAAAAGAAAGAAAGAAAAGGGCAGTGCGGCGTCATGGGCGGCGCAAACATTTGTTCTTAGGCTGCAACCGACATAGTACAAAGCAGACGACAAAGCAATGACCATGTATTTCCTGAGATCTCACAGTCCTTGCCAAATGGCGGGCGCCGTCAATGCGAGATGCTCACAGGCAGTGATCTCAAATGAAAACTTGGGGTTGAAATCGGTTCTAAAATCGTGGAGCCGAAATCACTTGGCTTCTCTTTTGTGTAAGTCCGCTTTGCGATTTGCCGGCCAGCTTCGATAATCTAATCTAATAATAATATCTGGTGTTTTATGCCCCGAAACCACGATATGATTATGCGGGGCTCCGGAAATTTTGGCCATCTGGTGTTCTTTAACGTGCACTGGCATCGCGGAGTACGCGGGCCTTTACCATTTCGCCTCCACCGAAATGTTACCGCCACGGCCGGGATCGAACCCGCCTCTTTCGACTCATGCAGCCGAGCACCGATCCACCGTGGCGGACAGCTTCGCTAACGTTTCAACATCAGAATCGGCTGAGATATACTCTTACGAACATTTTTAACGCAGAAACGTTGTTGGGAATACGGATCCTGGTTTATTTAAGAGCAGATGACATGTGTATGTCACATTATCTCTCTATTGCAGCTAAACTTACAGGGCTCTTATGCATTTCGTGCCTTCGAGTCACCTAAAAATTATGACGTCTTGAAGGCATGGAAACTTTATATGACGCGAACGCCGCAAAGATGAAGGGAACGCGCAGCTCGCGCGTCTTCCATCCACCAGGTGCGCGGGTTGTCATGTGACTTTTTGCACAACATGACGGGTCTTTCTGTGAGGGACCTCTCAGATGAGCCGTGTGAGCCTTTCGCCTTAATAAACTTAGAGTAGTCGGACTATAATATAATGGTCTTTTTAAATATCAGTACTAGAAATTAAACACAACAAGGGTTGTCTGCGTATACACTTCAGTTTGCCAGCAGAATAAAATGGGAAACGAGGACCAGCTACATGGGGGCTTAGTGTCTCGGCTCCCTGTTCATTACTACACCTGAACAAGTTAGGCACGTGTAAGGTCCAGTCCGTCTTACGCCGTATCGACGAAATCTTTGCATAGCAGCCACGGATAGCAAGACGGCGTAGGTGGTGTTGAAGTTTCTTGCTAATCCCCAATCCCATCCGCTGCACGGCGTACGACCTCTCGCGACGGCGATAATGCCACGATATCTCGCTGTATTTCAGCTACAGCAATCCCGGCGCCAGAAATCCAGCTTTATTTCAGCTACTTGTAACGAGCTGGCGCATTTAGATGACATGCAATCGCTAGCAGCTTTCGGGATGTGGGCGTGAACTCCTTGCGTGTAGCGATATCGGGTGCAAAAAGCGCTTACAGCTCTAACTCAAGAGTACCACCTCCTTACATATCCGCGGGAAAGTAGGCCGAGTGGAACGGGCACTTCCGATTCTGACAAGCGGAAGTTCTTACCTAAATGCGGAAGCGATGTGAGAATTTTTGTTGCCGGCTGTACAGTAAGGAGATTTGTATAATACATAACTCCACTGAAAAAGCGTTCATGCAAGTGTACTTTGTTTACAGGCATCTCACTCTCGTTCGCCAAAGAAAACTTCGCAGTAGCAAGTCCAATGCGGAGAAACCATTCTCCCGGATTTCTTTAGTTCCATAGGAAACCACCTGACCGCCTAAACCGGGAGCAATACAACGAAAAACCAGCAAACAAGATGGATTCAGCACACGACACAGGAAAGCCTGCAATAAAGTCCGAAATGTCTCTCTAGAAAGTCCCTTTTGAATTTAGCGCACGCTCCTGTAAAGTTTACCATTTGAGCAGTATGCGTATTTTTGCCGCGACTTGTCTGGCTTACCGCATGCGCTTGGCGTTTCGTGCACGGTGTGTGCCCTTCTATTTTAGTGAACCAGTGACGAGTACTGCGGTTTACCCAATTTCTGTGGCGCATACCTGCGCACGAACGGACAAATCGCCTAGCCATATACAGTTTCTCTGTAAAATTTTTGGCTTACGCCTTTGCTCTGCAGCGCCTGAAAAACTCTAGCGTCCACATCCTTGGGCATCGGCATTATTCTCAAAATCAAGTAAGATACGCTCAAAGTTAATTAAGGCCGTCAGATAAAGAAAAATGCACATCTTGTAATACGTCAAGCTTTTATTCATTTTGCTGCCGCCAGTTTTCGAGACAATGCCGCTACAAAGGAGAAGGCAACGAACCACCATTCGAGGCTAAAAGTGTATACTTTCAGCAAGCGAAAGACGCGTACAAATGTGAGAGATGCACATTTTTTTTTCCCTAGAGACGCTACTATAAACGTGTAACCAATCCGATCAAGTGAGTAATCTTCCGGCTCCGTAATAGACCGGTTGGCATTAAGAACTGACATCGGCCTCAATCCACCGTACCACTTCATCTACCGTACCGTGAACTTCATAACTCAATGCAACCACTTGGTGGGGGGAGAATGAGTGCAGGTGGTGTGTACAAAACACGCGGAAACAGATGGCTGTTACCATCGCAATACAAGCATGCCGCGCGCACGGTTCTATAGATAAATCTGCACGTTATTTCGAAGCATGTACGTGTGTCTGTGCTCTCTTCAACTGTTTCTCTTCAGTTACAACACCGACGGTTTTTAGGGGCGAAGCTCCTTAGGGTGTGGGTCTGTCCCTCCTCTGTAGTCGTAGTAGTAGTAGGTAGGTAGGTAGGTAGGTAGGTAGGTAGGTAGGTAGGTAGGTAGGTAGGTAGGTAGGTAGGTAGGTAGGTAGGTAGCCACGTGTAGTGGAATGTACCCACTCCACGTGATAAAGATGACGATGACGCAGTATAGTGAAATGTACCCACTACACGTGATAACGATGAAGTATAAGCGCGTTCCAGTATAGTGGAATGTACCCACTACACGTGATAAAGATGACGATGACGCAGTATAGTGGAATGTACCCACTACGCGTGATAACGATGAAGTATAAGCGCGTTCCAGTATAGTGGATTGTACCCACTACACGTGATAACTAGAGACCGGATTATAGGCAAATGCCTATTTTTTTCCTTGCGTTCCTATCGCGCCACTTTGATATATGAGCATGAATTAGGGGTAAAGGAGGGCTTTTATAGTGTTTTTATAGTGCCTATAAATGCCTATTTTTGGGGTTTGTGCCTAAATGTCTATAAGTACCCATAAATGCCTATTTTCAAAATTGGTGCCTATATGAATGCTATTTAGCCTCAAATTTTGCTTTCGAGTACAGTTTGAGACCGTAATTAATGTTACCGGGCAAAATTGACGTTTCGGAACTTTATGGGGTGCAACAACCTAGTTCCCTAGTTCAACAAACATCCGGGAAGCAACCGGTAGCAGCAGTTAAATGGGACGCGCCGGCCACCTTACCCCACCGCACTGACATGGAGCAAGCGGTTGCTCCATGTCAGTGGAGCAACCGCTTGCTCCATGTCGCTATTTCTGCAACCGCTATTTCTGCAACCCTAAATGGGACCACGTCCCAGCGTATACAGTGAAAGGGGCAAAGGAAAATAAAGGCGGGAAGAGGAGAGGGGAAGAAGAGGAGAGTGGCGTCTATGGCCGAAGACGTGGCGGGCGGCTTTTACTGCCGGTTTCCCAGTCCAGTGTTCCCATGGAATTGAAGCACCTCCTTGAAGACTTGGGCGTGGTGGGTGGCAGAAAACGGGAGGTACCTGTGCGCAGCAGCAGGAATATGGAGAGCGAATGCGAAACCATGGAGTGCCGTCAGGGGAAAGTAGAAAGTAGGTAAAAAAAATCAGATGTGCAAATGGCTTTTGTTTCGTTCGTAATTTACTCTTTAAGGGCGCTTCACCAGGTCACATGAGAAATTTTAGTCAGATACTGGAAGTGTTCGAGTGCCTAATGAAGAGCTTTGTACCACGAGAACTTTTTAATTGGTTCATTACGAGCCGCGAAAGCATGATGCCGGTAGGTGAGCTTGAAACCTTTGCCACTCGCAAGCCAAATTCCTTCCCTGCCCTCTTCGGTATCAGGGAAACTCGGAGCCGGAAGATCACACGACGTTGACGCATCAACACGCCATGCCCACGCAAGATTACACTATGTGCACATGGCATGCCCAAGCCACGTCGTGCGCACAAGCGGTGTTGTATCGTTTCGGCGTTCGCTCTATAGTGTACTGCCTGTTTCTGTGGGATGGATCCGTCTATGCGTTTGGAGAGGCTGGCATGGATCCTGTATCCTTACCACGACACCGCGCGTAGCACAGCTGGAACTGCTGTAAGGGACGATGCACCAAAAACATGCTAAGCGTTGTCAGGGCTGGCATCGGCACGACGCGGGAACTGCGAGAACACGAACACAAAAGAAATATAGGCAGCTAAGTCTCGCATCGCTCTCGATTCGAAGAAAAAAAACTAAAGAAAAACGCGCACACATTCCATTTGTATGTTTTAATATTTCTATTAACTTTCATTCCTCTATTCAAGCAACATGTTGCACAAATTACACATGTAGCCTCGAATAATTCTCGCAGTTTAATGTACTACTGTGACATAGACAGGACCATTCCTTGCTGAACTTCACCTCCCCCCACATCGGTGCGCGCGCCCGTGAGATAAAGGGCACGAGACATTCAGTCTGACATTTCACCTCCTTTCGGGGAGCGTATAGCGTTGCAAATCTTGGCAGACGTGATCGTTAGCGCAGTGCATGCATTACACTTCTAGCTCGAAACGCTGAAACCTGGTAAGGAATCTTTCATAGTGTTCATACAAAGAGGAGAAATTGACCCTGCGCTATTAGACCCGGCCAATACGAGGCTAACAGACCCTTCTGGCCTTTTAGCGGTCTGGCTATTGAATCCTGTGCTGCCCTTCCCAGCCATGCCGAAAAGAAGCAGACCCATGAGCGTGTTTATTCGATGGTGGACAATTACCATTCTGGACAATAAAAGGAGAGACCGTGTTCTGGAAACCGTGCCCTGAAAAGGGACCATTGCATGGTCCCATGTTATGGTCCCATTGCATGGTCCTATGTTAAATCATTAACGCCTTTGTACAATCATAAAACATTTGTTTGCTTTCCTGTCGTAGACCAGGTCAGGCACGTCCTTATTCGAAAATTTGAGTTTTTGTAAAAATTTATTGTGCCTATATTTACGATTTTGGGGGGCCTAAAACTGTGTTTTCCCCGCCTATTTTTGGCGCCTAAAACACCATTTTTTAGTGCCTAAAAATCCGGCCTCTAGTGATAACGATGAAGTATAAGCGCGTTCCAGTATAGTGGAATGTACCCACTACACGTGATAAAGATGACGATGACGCAGTATAGTGGAATGTACCCACTACACGTGATAACGATGAAGTATAAGCGCGTTCCAGTATAGTGGAATGTACCCACTACACGTGATAACGATGACGATGACGCTGATGATTATGAAGAATAAGCGCGTTCCAGACCACGCATTCTCTTTCTGCCATGGATGAAAACGATCGAGCTTCGCCCACTCATCATCATTCACTTCGTGGATATGGCGTGATTTCTTCATTGAATGAACACCTCTTCCACGAAACGCTTGGGGTGTAACGGCTGAGTGACCGGGAGGGCACACAGCCAGTTTCGTGCGCTTTAATCATCTGCGCTTAATTGACATCGAAGCGAGCCTGTGCCGATCATACCGATAAAATAAAAAGTTCAACAACGGCCTGGTGGGGAGGGGGGGGGGGAGGCAGAGTGAATCGGAGGTACGTGTTGCAGATGGATGCAGCTGCCGATTAGAATGGCAGTACATCATGCCCCTAAATTAAAATTACACCGTGCTTATGCGCTGCATTTCAACTAATATCCTAGGTATACAATCACGAGAGCGCACACCGATGGCTCTCACAGCCCAAACTCGAGCAAATGACGAAATATTATTTCTGCTCTCAAAAGCGACTTTTTTTTAATCTGCATTACAACAGTTGGGCTTGACGAAAGGTCAGTGCAACGGACAGGAAAACGGCCATCCAGGATGCAACCCGCAGGGAGGACGCGCCGCAGAAGGCGACGCCAAGTTTCTTCATCTGCTCTTCGACCACAACGGCCACCTTGCCCGCGATCTCTCCACAATGCATTCGCTTGGCAGTTTCAAGCAGGCAGGTTCGATAGGTCACCAGGGAGCTGCAGACACGGATTGGAATGCAGCTCGAGTTATTGCGTAAGACTCAGCATGTAACTGCTGTCGCTTGACGTCGTGCCACACTCACTTGCAAAGTTTCTCCTGCACGTCTTTTGCTGGCGTCGATGACGACGACGATGCGGGGGCGGGCCAGTCCTTGCTCCATGACACCTTTATGCTATCCGAAAAGGTGCGGTCGCATGTTTCAGATTGCCTCTTGAGCTGCTTAAGGTTGCACTCTGAAAACAAACGATGAAAGAATGACGTGGTTGTCACGTTGAATGAATGCCATGTTGAAGAGGCTGAAGTACACAAGGAACGTACTGGCGACGTGATCATTTCTAAAGAAGGAATTGTAGCGCTACTGCTTAATCTAGGTGTGAAGAAAAGTTCTGGCCCCGACCAAATTGCGTTTCTAGAAGGTTACTGTGAATGGGTCTCAAATTTTTTAGTGGAAATATTTATAGCATCCCTCGGAAACGGGCACGTTACCGGATGACTTGTTAATATGCCGCGTGGTTTCAACCTTCAAAGCTGGCGATGAGCTAAAAGTAAATAATTACGTCCCATTTCTATAACATGTACCGCATGTAAACTCCTGGAACATTTCATTAGCAAATATTTGGTAATGCAGAAGACAGTTTACGCAGAAGACAATTTCTGCTGTCCCAAACAACATGGTTTTTGCAAGCTCTTGTCAACCGTTTCACAACTCTGAGACAATGCAGTACCTCGCAAATCCTATAAATCAGAAAGAGTTAAGTCGATGTTGTTGCCTTAGATTTCTCAAAAGCGTTTGATAAAGTGTGCCACGTGAAACCTATAAAAAACACTGAAAACGCACGGTATACGTCTAATGGTCGTAAAATGGATAGAGGCGAACTTGTGCAACAGGCGGCAGTTCGTGGAAAAAGCCGATGAATACTCAGCTTCCTTGCCTGCCACCTCTGGCGTGCCCCAAGGGTCTGTGATAAGACCCCTGCTATTTTTGCTATATATCATTGATATGTTGCTGCTAATGTGGATCCACAGATTGAAGTTCGTCTCTTTGCTGACGACTGTTTTATTTTGTCGAGTAAAGAGCGCTCATGAACAATCTTTATTAAATGAATCGTTAAACAAAATTTACGATTGGTGTGTAGCGTACGACACTTCGATAAATCAGTCTGCATGAGTGTCACAGCAAAGCAATCACCTAAGTTGGAGTGAGCATGTTGCCAGCATTTGTGGATCGGCTCACTAAAAGCTGGGAATGTTACGACGTAAATTAATACAAGCATCTCCCGATTTAAAGCTAAAGGCTTACACTGCGATTGTTCGACCTACCCTGGAGTACGCAAGTATAATGTAAGACCCGTATCGACTAACTCTAATAGAGTTAGTCGATACGCTCGCTCGATCTGATTAATAAATAAGATCGAGAGAGTGTAGCGTCTTGCTGTGCGCTTTCTTTTTTCCAAGTACAATATGACAATCTGTCTGCGTCGATTGATAAGGCAAGCCTTCCAAGTTTAGCTTCACGCAGGAAAATAGCCAGGCCAAAATTTTTTTATCAACTATATAATGGTATGTTAAACATTAATCCCAGGCTCTACTTCAGGCTTCCAAGCAGAGTGTCACCTCAGGTCCTCCCACCCATACGTTAGACCTTATGTGTCTAGAGTTCATGTTTACAAACATTCCTTCCTGGTCAGAACCATTGAAGAATAAACTGAGCTCAGAAATATTTGACGGTACGAATACGTTCACGAGTTTCGAAGAAAAAGCTACAGTCATTCGGTGCCTGATTTCGACATTCTTATTGATATGTATAATTGCACAACATCATTTTTACGCTGTTGATTTGCATTTTCTTATATGCTGTTTATACATTTCCGTTTTGAGTTTGCATCGTGATGTTTGCACTATGCTGTTTGTATATTTGCTTTCAGCGTGGTGAAACATTCCCGCCTTGCAACAGCCCAAAAGGGCTCACACTATTGAAAATAAATACTGCCGCTATGATTATTAAGTGGGAAATCTGAGAAGTTTCATCTCAGCGTTTCGACCAAAGAGCTAGTTGACATGATCTGATAACCTGCTAGTAGGAAATTTTTGATGAATAGAGAATAGTGCCGGTGGAGGCGATCGGTTGAGATGTTAGCTTGCTGGTGACGTGTTTGCTTCACGCGATAGTAATCGGTGATGGAAGTAAATAATAAATGTGAGTGCAAACAAGACGCTTGCAAACCTACAGATATCCACGTGATCCATGCGTATACGAAGACGAATGCACGAGTATTAGTGATCGCAGCGATGTACCAAGTAACGTGCATGTACATACCGTATGTATGCCAATTAACGCATGCTTTTACCAGTAACATGTGAGATGTCCTTTTCCCGTTAAGATGCTTTACAAAAAATTGTAAGTTCCTCGTATGCATTTTGATTGGGGATTGATTATGTCTGCGTTTACGTAGCCGTGTTCTCAAATATAATACTACCATAAGCGTGGCAAAAATAAATTACTAGCTAGGTATGCGTATGTCACAATGCGTTAAGCTCAGCTTTAGAAGTTAAGGAGCTACATGTTATACGAGTCGTCAGAAGTGTCTGGCGTTTACCTATTGGTGTTTAGCTATTCACGCTTGTAACTACTACGGTGAAAAGTTATCGAATGAACAAAAATTGAACTTAATGTTGATCTTGTTCCCTTCGACGTGCAGTAATGCGGAACTGTTTTTAGTCAACATATTGCTTACTCGAAGTGTGACAGCCTGTAAAATACGACGCTCGCATTGAAGAGTGCCAAGGTAAGGACGATTGTGCGTCAATAGTCGCAACACCAACATGGACTGCCGCAACACCAACAGCAATAGTCGCAACACCAACATGGACTGCCGATATACCACGACACCTTCGGTTGTTGAGAAAGTACAGTGCAATAGTGGCTATGAATGTGATCTTCACATGTTATTTTTCTTCTTTGAAAACAATTCCGGCAGATTCCTTGCGTTGCGGGAATCGATTTCATGCGAAGCAGTCAACGAGTAGTTGCCTATGCTGCCCTCGCCCACTCAGTTACCACGACAGGTCACGGAAAGTTTTAGTTGCACGTCTGCAGCAGATCTACGGACGCAGGCTGCCAGCCATTTTAGATGCGAAGCATCTTATGCTCGGGGCTATGTCCGTCCCGCGTCCCGCGTCCGGTGTCCCGCGTCCCTCCCGCGTCCGGCCACTTTCATGAAGTAGGGAAGCACCCACTATGCGAACCAGAACACTGTAGTACAATATAAGGCCGTCAACCGCCACTACAGTCACCAGAGTCATGGCCGAGAGCGTTTGGGAGTGTTTGGGAGGGGGGGGCTTAGTCCGTCCCTCCTTCCCGCGTACCACACCACCACAGCGCATGCGCGTCTCCTCCCCCCTCTCTCCTAAGCTCACCCTTTTTCTCTCCTCCAGGAATCCTCTACTCTACGGAGCGGCCCCCCGCGTCCCACACCCCGACAGCGGATGCGCGTCCCCTCCCCCCTCTCTCTCCTCTACTACGCTCACCCCCCTTTCTCTCATCTACGAATCCTCTACTCTACGGAGCGGCGCCTGCGTCCCACAACGCATGCGCGTCCTCCCTCTCCTCTCCGACGCTCACCCCCCTCTCTCTCCTCTTGGGAATCCTACTCTACGGAGCCGCTCTCTCGTCCCACACTCCCACAGCGCATGCGCGTTCCCTCACCCTCTCCTACGGTCCCCCCTCGTTCTCTCCTGAAGGAATCCTCTACGGAGCGGCGCGCACGACAGGTGGTGCGACAGCTGCATACTTTGCTGGGGGGCGCCACGGTAGTTCCGCGGTATGAAAATGACGGAGTGCGCGCGCCTCATTCTCTCTCCTGTGCAGCGCCGCGATGAGCGCCCGGGCCGCTGCCGCGAAACGGGAGCAGGCGACGTTTCTGCCGCTCAAGCTAACCATCTCCCCGCTGCTTCGCATCCACACATGGTTCCGTTTAGCGGTAGATGGGGTTTTTTTTTAATGGGAGCCTGCGTCCGCAGAGCTGCTGCGACGCCCAGCTAAGACAATTCTAAGAGCAAGTTTCAGTTTAGTGGCGTACCATCGCCCGAGATGTGCGTCTCGCGGTCTGCAAGTATTTCGTCCTCCTCCCCTTCGTCGTCGTAGTCGAGCTGCTTCTTCACCTGAAGGTCCCTGCTCATTCTGCGCACAGCATCGCTGCCACTGCGCTTGCGCTTCCTCCGCATCAGTCCCATGATGTCGTCGTCCTCCTGCTGCTCCTCGTCGTCCAGTATCTTCATGGCCCGGCGGCTGCTCACCCACGCGTTCGGGTCGCCACGCCGCTGCTGCGCGCGGTACCGTAGCCTGCACGTGCGTCATGGGGTCACATTTTATACACGGAAGTTGTATACAGTGCTAAAAGGGTCACGCGACTTCCGCACGTTTCTTCACAAGCTGTGAAGAGGTGGCTTTTTTTTTTTTAAGTTGGAAGTATATTGACATGAATATTACCAATCGATTGCAGATACTGCATGGCGCCTTAGCTTGTATTTGGGCCATTTACAAGCATGTAATTGACAGTTGCGATCGTCAATAACATTTAAATACAAATAATGAAAAATAGCGGGGGGGGAAAGTAAAATAACTACAAACAAAAAATAAAAGAAACTTACAGACATGGAATATGCAGGGTGCCCCAGCTAATTCTAGCCAGAGTTTAAAAAATATGCCGACACTAAATGACGACGCGACTAAATGCATGTTTCTTGCTGTTGCCTGGAGTAAGTCAGACTATTTCTTGTGTTCTGGTTAACTGCTTAATTAGGCCACTTTAATTCACTAACTTCTGATGCAGCGAAGCAGGGCAAAAAATTCCAATGAGAAAGTTGTAGATCGGGTTGCTAAACGTCTGATTACACAGTTCCTAACTTTCTATTCGTTAAATATTAGTGTTTCTGCTTACTACAGATGCCCGTGAAATAGAAAAAAATAGACATGCCCGTTTATGTGCGCTGTGATTCTAGTGTCCGTAACGTGCCGCGTACAAACGATATGCTTCCCTCGCGCTGGTTCGTGATAGCGATAAGCAGATGCAGCAGTTATTGCTTGTGTTGCCGCTAGCAAAACGTGTTCGTCGCACAGCCACCACCATCGCCGCTGTCCTGTCGAGACAGCACAACCGGGGAAATGCTGTGGTCGTCCCCATGCGGAACGTTAGGCTAGAGTACTAGAACAGGGGCGTGCCCGGAACGAGCTTGTGGTGCTGCAATCGCTAGTCTACAATATCTCGTCGTTTAAGAGTTGCGCACGGCTCCGCCAAATGGTGCAGGGTAGGCCTGGGTTTGAATCGCACCTGTAGATGGTTGGTTTTTATTCTTAGTATCACCTTTTATAGCTGTATTGGTTTTCCTTTTTTCTTAACACTGGCTTCAGTTGCCACGTATTGCTACAAAAAGTGATGTGAAATGGAAAGTGAAATAGAAGAAATTTGACAGTGAGCGTAATTATTTGCAGTGCCACCACGCGGTATTCAATAAAAACGTGAAGTGTGGCCTCCGAGATTTTTACGAATACGAGACTCGAAACGAAACTTCACACTTCACGTTACTTTTTGTAGCAATGCGTAGCAACTGAAGCTAGTTTTAAGAAACAAAGAAAAACCAATACAGCTATAGCAAGTGACACTAAAAATAAAAAGCCGCCATCTACTGCTGAGATTCGAACCCGGTCCTTTTGAGTTGGCAGCGGGCATTTTACCCCTCTACCGCTTAGGTGGAGCCGCGCGCAACTCAAACGGCGACATATTGCAGACTACCGATCGCAGCGCCACAAGTGGCTTGCACCTGTTTGGGCTTCACTTTCTCTACATTGGTCCTGCGGCCGTTGCGAGCACTTTTTTTACACTCTAGTTAGGCACTACAACCACCACGTGCACTGGTGCGCGAGCGGGCATGTCGCGTGGTATTTTATTTTTTTTTTTTGTAATCCGCACGCTTCTGTAGTCAGCAGAAAAACACTATAGAAAGTTAGAAACTTTCTAATCGCCCGTTTCGAAAACCGATCTACAACTTTCTCATTGGAATTTTTCGCCCGGCTTCGTTGCTTCAAAAGTTAGTTAATTGAAGTGGCCTAGCTAAGAAAAATTAATCAGAACACAAAAAAATTGTGACATATACTCCAGGCAATAGCCAGCAACATGCATTTAGTCGCATCGTCATTGACTACGTTGGCATATTTTTAAACTCTGGCTAAAAATAGCTTCGACACGCTGTATACCAGAGAACGAGACATGTTTTTAACATTAATATGGTAAGCATAACAACATGAAAAAAACGGCAGATCCCACGCACTGTGGGAATCGATGTAATGCGAAGCAGCCAGGAAGGAGCAAATCATGCTTTACATATTTGCATGCCATGTTTTACATGTTAGGAACCTGTCATTTATGTTCGTCATACAGTCACGTCGCGCAATACCACTTTTGGTGTATATCAAGCTAGCGAACCGGCCGCGAGCGCACCATGACCGTGGCATGTATGATTGTGTTACCACCTGTCATTTATGTTCGTCGTACATTCACTTCACGCAATACCGAATTTGGTACATCTCAAGTTGGCGAAAGAGCCGCGAGTGCACCTTGAACATCGCATGTATATCATGGCATACATGACATGCATGTCATGATTTTCATGTTACCACCTGTCATTTGCCTCGTCTCGTCATACGAACTTTGGAAGATATCTAATTAAAAGGCCACGAGTGCCCTGAGACCATGTCATGTAAATGATGCTCTACATAACATGCGTGTCATGATTTGCACGTTAAGACCTGTCGCTGATGTTCGTCATACACTCTTGTCACGCCATACCAATTTTGGTATATATTAAGTTAACGAAACGGCCGCAAGCGCACCAAGGACGTGGCATGTAAATCATGCCGTTCATGACATGTAGATCACGATTTTCATGTTATGGCCTCTCATTTATGTTTTTCATACAGTCATGCTATGCCATACCAATTTTGGTGTACATCCCATTGAGAATACGGCCAAGAGAGCGGAAAGTCACAGGTGGATAGATAGATAGATAGATAGATAGATAGATAGATAGATAGATAGATAGATAGATAGATAGATAGATAGATAGATAGATAGATAGATAGATAGATAGATAGATAGATAGATAGATAGATAGATAGATAGATAGATAGATAGATAGATAGATAGATAGATAGATAGATAGATAGATAGATAGATAGATAGATAGATAGATAGATAGATAGATAGATAGATAGATAGATAGATAGATAGATAGATAGATAGATAGATAGATAGATAGATAGATAGATAGATACGCTCAAAGTCGCTGAAGTTCACTAAGAAATGCTTCGCATTTAAAACATGAAAAATACAAGATGTGGAGAATTTTTCCTGGAAAGTGTTCCCCTGCTCGAAAGAGAGCAAAACAACCAGATGGTAACTTTCAACAAGGAGTTTCGATGTGACGCTGTCAGTTTAGAAGGCGACGAGAATAAAGCCAAGATAGGTATATAAGTCGGTGCGTTCGAGTGGGCATCGATTTATATGCAGTGAGACACTTGCATTACAGATAATTTTTGAACGTGAGTGGAAAATGGTATATTTAGTTTGTGTAGAATTAATGGTTAGTTAATTGGCAATGAACCATTCGGAAATATTAGCTAGCACGATTTGGGTTTTTTTCACTAGTTTCTTTATGTTGTTACCTGTAATTATCAAGGCGATGTCGTCAGCGTACATTGACATATCAGTGAATCGTTAAGTTTGGGGCAAGTCATTTATTTTATATAAACTGAAAAGCAGGGGACCAAGTACTGAACCTTGCGGTACTCCTGTACTAAGATGCCGAGGTGATGACGTTATATGCATTGTTTATATGAACGATTTAAAGTATCGTAATGCCTGCGATCCTCCCCATGCATTCGCCCGCGTCGGATGTTAACCTATATTGTAGGCAGGCCAGTGACAGCACATTTTAAGAAATTGTGTTGAATGGCGGCTTTCTTTTAATTCCAGTTCTTTTTACTTTCGATGTGTCGTAGTTTAACCTCGCAGGCGTAGAATAGTACCTGCTATTCGGATTTGATCACTTAGTGCTTTCTAACATGCGGTCAACATACGGCCCGCGAAGCTGTATATGACTAGGAGCGCGCACTATAATTAAGAATCAACTCTGGCATACGCGACATCGAAGGCTCTCCGCGCTTGCACTAGCTTCTCTTCAGGTTTTGTCAGCATATATAGCTAGGCATGATACCTGCCGCTGCATGAATCGCTACCGGTAAAGTCCTTTAACTGTTCTTAATGTCATTTAAGCTAACGTTAATAAACGAAAACTTTGAAGCATGCATCTCTTAAATGTAGTGATAGAGAAGCCAAACACACTTCGATAGATCCCAGCTCGTGATAAACACCGGAGCCGCAGGTTTCAGCTTCGCTAACTAATTGTAAATACGGAATGTTTGGGCGGCGATTTCTACCCACAGTGAAATGATGTCGCCGCAGCCAGTAATCCAACCTGCTATAGCTTGTGCTAAAAACACAAGAATTCAAAAGCATGCTCAAAAGTGACGCTTTGCTTCTTAACTTCTGAGTGCGAAACAAAGCATCTCAACCTTTAAAGAGCGCTAAGTTAATACAAACAATGGCTAAGCAGAGCGAACAGCTGTCATAGAACCTGCTCTGATATTAATGATATCTAGGAAACGTTGCGCTACAAATCTTTAGTACAGATTCTATTAACATCTATGTTTAATTATAGGAATCATGGAAAGCATAGACGCAACCTCTACGCAGTGCAATGTGACTTAGAGCACTGATTTATCAACACCCAGTGCTCGAGATTTGCGAGGGCGTTTTCTTGCAAACAGTTTTGAATGTTTTGAGATTTATCCGTTTATATTTACCCCATTCGTCTGCTGGGAAACCTTGCGAAGGAGTCGTCCACGTAGTCGTCCTTGTAGTCGGCTCCTAGTCCGTACGACGCCATTGCAGCCGGCGAATCGTCCAGGTATTCCTTCTCGATGCGCACTCTGCGCTTTCCAGTAGCATTGTTAATAGTTCTGGGCTCTCTCCTTAGAAACGTGCTCAGATCCATGTCGTTCGAGGCATTCTGGCCGGGCCCTGCCTGCGTCAAGGAATAAACTAAGATAATAACGAACCTCCTCGCTGCACACCTTTATCTTACCACTTGTCTCAGTGTTCCTGGCTTGTTTCTTTCCTGCAACGCACCATTGAGTGATCGAGTGTCAGTGATAGCGCGGTATTTTGTGCCATGTACACACATACAAAGTATGAAATCAGCAACGCTACGATTACAAAGCTCACCCGCATGCAATTTCTTCAAGTTATTTCGGAGCATTTCTTTTATCAGGTGCATGACCAAGCGCTCACCTGTAGAATTCGCTCATTAGCCATTCTCAGGTGCGCGATGTTTCCGTCGGCGCCAACTCGGGACTCATTGGACGGGGCCATCACTTTGACGTTGCCAAACGGGTCCTCGCGTGTTTTAACCACCGGGGCGTTAGCCCTGCGGCCCTTTCCACTGGCCTGTCCCTCCGCTCCGTCTTTCGTGTCGTACCAGTAGGGGTCGCTGTCCGCCCAGTCCTCTTCGTAATCTTCGAACGCTTCTGGCGCCTCAGGGGCGTTCTTGTACACAACGTTGGGACAAGAGTCCTTGTACTCGTCGCGCATGATGTCGGAGAAAGACATGATCTGGACTCGCATCTCGGCATCTTCGTCGCAGCCCGTGCCTCGTGATGCTTTTGCGATACACTGCTCGTAGTCTATCAGCAATCTGGAAAGATTTTACATATCAGACACATTCTTCGGCCACCACTCGCAACTAGAAACAGTTTTCGTATTTCGGTCTACGTACTTGCACTTCACTGGGTTGCCACTTTCAGACCTCGGCTCCATTTCGTCGAAAAGATTGCTGAAGCTGAGGCCACAAACGAACATCTTTTTCAGAACTCGCTGGCGCACACAGTTTTCTTGACTTTTCATTTGTACGAAAGACATCCTGAAACTGTCTGGAAGTAGGAGCAGTTGTAAAGTTAGTACTGCTGTCCAGTAGCGTATGTCCTGCTGCAACGGATGTTCATTGCGATACTGTTTGTCCACTTACTCGTCACATTTCGGCATGCTCGATCATATTCGTGAGTTAACGAATGCAGAATTGGGGACACGTGGTTGAATATTTCTCCATCTCTGTCACACCCCGTGCTCTTTTTGACAACGTCAACGCAGCTGTTCATTTCTTCGAGGTACCTGTTCGCAAGATAATGCCAGAAAATTATAACAAGCAACAAAGATGTGCGCTACGAAAGCATAGCTTTTTAATTGGCGACGTTCACGTGCGTGATAAGCAATATATAATTTCTCCGCATGTGACTTACTTGCACACTTTCTCCGCTGTTGCTTCACGTTTAACTTTCAAGTCTTCGACCAAGTGCTCAAATGTCATTGCACAAAGAAATGCGTTCTTTACTGCTAGACTCTTGGAGCATCTCGTTGATATGATTCCAGCGTCTAAGAAATAAAAATAAGATACGTCAGTACGAACATACCGTCTCGATGAAATCGCATTTGCGCACATGCGCGCATAACTCCGCGAACTTTTGTACAATAAATAGGCAGTATACTCAAAACGGGTCGAGGCTCTTCGCAGCTGTAGTCGATGTCCCTGGTTTCTAATTCCATCAAGTACTGCATCGTGTCGGTGATTGCAGATTTCGAGTGGCACTCTGATGTTTCCAGAGCTTTGCGGAAACATTCATTGTACGAATTCATTGTCCTGTAAAAACCGAAGTGAACACAGTTTGGGCATTGAACTTCGCACTGGTGCTGTAAAAATCTAGCAAAAGGGAAATTTCTAAGAAAAGCATGCTATTTTCGGGAATTTACTTTTTTCTAATCAGGAAGCGTAATGTAAAACCATGTATTCGGTCGACATAAAAAAAAAAGGACATACGCGCATCTCTCCTTTCCTGCCTCGTCACCCTTGAAGTTGTTGTGGGTTTCCAGTTCTTTTTGGAAAGAAAGGCCGCAGGTGAAATATTCTCGAAATAGCGTCGACCTCGAGCACCGCTTGTTTCCTTCCAAGACCTGCTTGGAGTATTCGGCTGTAAAATAGAATAGTTCAGGTGTCATATAGCCTTGCTTATATGAGAAAGCCAGTCCCATCACCTGCTCCGTCTTTGCAGAATACTGTTGGCGTCGTAATGACATCGGTCAGGTACTTGAGATGGTGCATGATCTTCATGCGCTCGTGGAGGCATCTGGATTCGCGCATGGCCTGAGCGACGCACATTTCAAACTTGAGGTTGGAGCTGCATATGAAAAACAAAGAAAGCTAGCTATAGTTGTTAATGTGTGTGTCCTAATTGCTAGTAACTGGCAGTGTCTCGATACTTTTTCTTTTTTCTACGCAGTTACAGACACGGACGCATATGCATGCATTCTTAAGGGTGGCTCGTTGGGCGAATTGGTACAATGTAGCGTTGTATAGGCTGCCATTTAACTGTAAGGAAATAAGAAATAAGAATCAACGTGAAAACAGGAAGGCTGCTGGGCTAACAACTGATTTTCGAAGACTGCGTTTCCCTAGACAAACCATAGCAAGTGCAAAAACGCTTGTCAGATGGCACGCGCACACGGTTTCAAGAAATGGAAGGCTTCGACAGTCTTCCTTATGCCCTAGCTTTCCCAGTGATAGACACATCACTGCCTGGCGCGTTTCTTAATACCGACCGAAATGTCTAGGCTGTGTCAGGCTTGCTGCGCCCCGCTGACGCTGCTGTGAACCACAGACCGACTTGGTTGGCTACCGGCCGCAGTAATCCTGGTGATCCTGCTCCAAAAACGCCTTTACCCTTGCGCTATAACAGTTCGCTTCTACGTGCTCCCAAGGGCGCCGCTGCATGTATGATGGTGGCTTCATGTTTCCAGTGTAGTGTTTTAATCGTCGCAATAAGCCCATTGGTTAATTACTCGAAATAATCATGTCTTTGTTTACACCATCGACGTACAGCTGTAGGCTGCGATGGAGGTTTGTCCTTGTCGCTCCCTTTGTTGTCTGTTCCTTTAGTCCTGCCAACGCATGCGCATGAAAAGAACTGAACATTTTTACAAATTTTCATTCTGCAAGTCAGCGCTAATATTAATATATGGGGTTTTACGTCCCAAAACCACGATACCATTATGAGGGACGCCGTAGTGGAGGGCTCCGAAAATTTCGACCATCTGGTGTTCTTTAACGTGCACTGACATCGCACAGTACACGGGCCTCTACCATTTCGCCTCCATCGAAATGCGACAAGGTTAAACAATGGTGCCTAAGGGGCACATTCGTTTCTGCAATCTGTAGCGCGTCTCTTGTCGCAATGCGCCATGCGCCATTTCGCCTTGCTAGCTCACGAAAGCTTGACGCACACAAAATCCCTCACTCAGTGCGTGGAACAGACGTAGGTCCTTAGTTGTTTTGATTTTACTCACGGGCAAACGACGTCTGGCTTCGTTTGTAGAGAGACCGGGATTCGCTTTCTCTCGACGTTGTAGTTGATTGCGCACACAAAGAAGTTGTTGAGCATCGGCTTTTCTTGGCAGTCAGGAGTTTCTGATTCAGCAACAGCTTGAACTGGCAAAATGAATAAATGGGTGAATGAATGAATGAATGAATGAATGAATGAATGAATGAATGAATGAATGAATGAATGAATGAATGAATGAATGAATCGTGATGAGCAAACCTACACTGGGAATTGACGCAGTTGAACTCATCAACCATCACTTGGTACAGGGCCTGAGATCTCTTGTACAACTCAGAGTCAGTTGTGCAGTTGGACTTTAGAATATCTTCGTAATAGCAGTTGAGCCAAGATTTAACAGCCCTGTAAAAATACCAAATAACCCGATGAATTAGTTTCAACCCTGTGAGAAGATAACGAGCTTACGATACCTACATCCGGCACTGTTACCTGCATAGTCCACGCTACTGACCCAGAAAAATTTGTTATACAGTGGGGGAGTTCAGTACCAAGAATGCAGGTGCTATTAAAAAGCAAGTGAGTAACCATGAGTAACGAGCTGTCTCTTGGAAAAACACTATGTGGTGATGTCGAAAGAAAGAAAATTGAGTGCGCAAGAGCTACAGATTTTCATTCCTAGGAAAATGTTTCGCAATTGTATAACATGCCTCCCACTGTTTCAGTTACAGTGGTAACTTGTTGGTGAAAGCCAATGATGTTGCGAACCTTGCAGGGGCCAAAGCGTTGTGTTTTAAAAGCGATAGCATTCTTTGGCTCACCCCTCCCTTGGAAAGTATAGCGCCTTTGTGTGCATATATGCGTGCATTTTTTTCGTCCGTGTTTTCCGCTCGCTTTTAACTCTATAATAATAATATCTGGGGTTTTACGTCCCAAAACCGCGATACAATTATGAGAGACGCCGTAGTGGAGGGCTCCGGAAATTTTGACCATATGGTGTTCTTTCACGTGCACTGACATCGCACAGTACACGGGCCTCCACCATTTCGCCTCCATCGAAATGCGACCGCCGCGGCCGGGATCGAACCCGCGACCTTTGGGTCACCAGCCGAGCACCGTAACCGCTACACCACCGCGGCGGACGGCACATTTTTGCGCCTATAGGAGCGAGAAACAGGTTGATGCTGAATGGCCTGTCTGTGTGTTTCACTTTTATTTCGATAGCAATTATATGGACAGTCTCGACGGGTCTTTACCGTCGCCGTCGCCGTCATTTCGCGTATAAAGTCCAAATTGATAGATCCCCCCAGCGCATCGTACGTTCTACCCGCGGGTAACAGCGCGGGAGTGGGGGCGACAAACGCGGCTGAAGCGGACATCAAACGAGCCCGGCTCATCTCCATCGCTCCGAGGCGTATGCGATATGATCCCCCCCCCCCCCCCCCCCCGCCTGTTTAACCAGCCCGGGAATGCTCAAGAAGAGAGGAAATGCCACGGAGGAAGGAATAACTCGAGAGGCCCTGACGTCACTCTCTGTGAAGCCTTGGTGAAGCCGGAAGTCGGCCATATTGACTGGGCAGATTCTCCCCTCTTGTTTACATGTGAGTGGAGAAGTAGAAGGCGCGTTTCCCTCTCCGGCTCGAAAACCACGTGGGCTGCACGGCACGCGTGTTTAAGGACTTACAACGGTGGGCCAGCGCTATACCGTTGGCGAAATCATTTCGTCCGAGTAATAACAGCGAGTAAGAGCTCGTCGACAAAGAAGCAAACACAAGAGAACGCCATGCTAGATGCATTGACTACGGCGAGTGGCCGTGCGCCGCCTTCTATGCATGGTTGCATTCCGTTTCCCAAGCGGCGCCCGGCCACCGTGCTCGTGTTCCACGTAAACGCTCACCGGTGTCAGCATTGTGCAACCGCGGTGGTCGACCTTGTGCACGGTGCAGGTGTACGAGTGACACTTGAACGCGGTTGCTGTAACGCCGAGAGCACACTGCTAGGGGCGAGCATATCAAGCAAAACAGAAAAGGTATTTTAATGCGCACAAGCAAGTTCTTACTGTACACATATCGAACGCGAAACTACATGTGCACATGGTGTCCTCATTTCGTCTAGCGGAGTACAAACGTTTCGTCCGCTGTCACAAGCAAGAACACTGCACAACTGTCACTGACCTGCTAGGCGTTCGTCGTGGTTCCGTTTTGTCACGGTGCCTGAACCCAATTGTGCTGAGCACATCGTATACTTCATCGGCGCCATCCACTGCACGGCACGTGAATATATACGCGATCCTTTCACGCACTGCCGACGCCCCGTGGCTAACAACAGGTTTTGTAAACGTTGCTAAGTACAATAACCGCCGGGAGAACACTGCGTAGCTGACAACGCGGCACAAAGCATGGATATCGTCCGCGACGGTTGAGTACGAGACCTACGGAGGCGCACACGCACATGCCGCCGCCTTTGCCGCCGCCGCTACACCAGCTACACTGCACAACACGTAACCATAACAACGCCGCCATTGTGCCCAGTGGATATGGCCGCCATGACGTCATTTTCTCCACACTTTTTGCGTAGCGCGCCGGCTGGGCATGCCCTCTCCTGAGTTATTCCTTCCTCCGTGGGAAATGCCCCGCGCGTCTTTAACAAGCGCGGGAAGACGCGAGGTGGGGTCCCTCATGCAGCCACTGCGATCTTTGGTTTTACGAGTGCGGTCGTCGCTGGCGCACGTGCTATCTCGCAATCTCAGCAGCCGACGGCGGGCGGCTGGCTCCTACGTGCTCCGCTCTCAAAGCGAGGAGATTGTGCGAAGTGTCCCTGGAGCGGCCGTATGCTCTTAAACCAGCATTTTGTAGAGTTGCGTGAGATCGGATCCAAAAGAGTTAGCTGCTAGCCTCACTTCGATTAACATTAGAATTTGTTGCTATCGCATTCATTGCATCACCCTTGCGGTGAAACTGACTTTTTTCTTTTAAATGAGAAGCATTTCGTGGCAAACTCTAAAGTCTTTTTGACCGTTTCTACCTATCTATGGACTCTGGATTCGCGCTATGGATTCTCATAGTGCGTGGAATCTGCATTTTTTTTTTTGAAGATGGCTAATTGCCAGCTTAAAGGGGCCCTGCAACATTTCTTGAGCATGGTGCCGATCGGCAGTCGAGGCTCTCGAGAGCATGTGAGCTAAACATAGCGCAGCACGCGGCCTGATATTTTCAATTAATTCTCAAGGTCAGCTATAAATCGCTTTCTCTTCTCTCGACAAATGATGCCATAAACCCGAAGACCACAGCCATTGGCTGATTTGAGCTTTCTGAACTGTATAGTTACCGCGGCCGCAGCGGGTTGGCGCGACGTGCCCGCGCTTTCGCTGGCGATCTCACTGAAAGTAAGCCGCGCGTTCGAAAAACGTGTGGCAGCTAAGCTACTGTGAAACCTGAAAAAGTGCGTAGCACAGACACCCAGCTATTCCATTTCGTAGAGTTCCCACTGCTCTGTTTGCCAAAGCGTCGATGACGCCCATGTTTGAGGTAAGCATGTAGGGTTTCCCCGGCACGAGTAGAATCTTGTTAAAGAGATTCGCAAACTCGGTGGGCGACATGTGCGCTGCTTTTTGCTGCACTTTGTCGACTTCCTGCTTGTTACGTCATTTGAAATACGCGTCGTCTGCTGCGAGTTCCGTCTTGTTGTTTCCCCCCATCACATGTAGCGACGCAGCGCCGGCGAAGCGTATTGGGAGGGGCATTCACTCGCTCGGCGAGGCGGTGGTGTCTTCTCTTGCGCGGCCCCGGAGTCAGCCGCCGGTTTTCGAAACGTTTTTAGGGATTTAAGTTAATTATTGCGATTACTTCTTGGTTATATCTGTTAATTAAATTATTTATTATCAGACCTTGTTCGTTCATTTTAACCCTGTTTTGAGCATTGCTAGGCTTGTTATGTCATTTATTGAGCGCTTTACTGTGAGCGTGATTACGCCACATGAGATGCATGAATGGACGACAAGTTGGGCCCCTAAAGTGCTCCGCGCTTAGAAGAAAAAGAAAGTGCTCAAGGTCATGAGGTGTGCGGGACGTCATTTCTCTCCCCCGTGCCATCCCTCCCTGCTTAGCTTCCAGCGCCGGCGTCGGGACGAGAGCAGAGAGAAAGTGCTTACAGCGGGCCACAAATCCTTTGTAAATCCGCTCGTACTTGACGGAATATAAAAAAAAATTGCGGCAGTCGATTCGGGAGGCAATAAATTCGTCCAATGAAGCCGTTCGAAGATTATTTGAAAGCGTTGCAGGGCCCCTTTGAGTATGCCCATGGTGGTCGATAAGATATATCTCAGTGCTGGTGTAGATACCGCCTTTTCTGGTTTGTTTTATATTGCAGATATTCTCGTACTTCAGCACTACAAATGCTTACACATTTGGTCTTGCTGGCTCATGACCTGACGGGAAGGGGCACAAAATGGGACACAGTGCCGTTGTATGTAGTACCTTCCTTCGTGTGCGTGTTATTGCGACAGCAATTATATATATATATATATATATATATATATATATATATATATATATATATATATATATATATATATATATATATATATATATATATATATAAGCCACAAAGAAAAATAATTCGGAGAAATATTTGCCGAAGCGCGGATTATAGCGGGCGACCACCCGCTCGTTGCGATGCGCGCGCTCGTCTACAACCTGCATGCTCTTCGCCCGACGGGGCGTTGTCGCCCATGCGCGCGCGCTTATCTTGTGATGGGGCCGATTTGTTCGCCTTGTGTTTTCACCGGAAAGCTTGTTTTGAAGTTACAGAGCGCACGAAGGGGACTTCGCTCGCTGCAGCGGCCCCGTTTGCGAAAGGAGCACGCTGTTCAAACAGTGAAGTAACAACTGTGACAGTGGTTAGTTCGCGCTCGTCCTGTATGTATAGCTTTGCGTACGTCTCGTGCGTCCTTTGCGTTTGAGCAGCGCGTTAATTGTCGAGCTGTGAATGTTAGTTCGCGCTCGTCCCATGTGTGTTCTTTTCGTGCATCCTTTGCGCTTGAGCAGCGCGCTGCACGTTTCGATCTGCTTGCCATTCCTCGCGTGACATTCAGTTTTGTTGCTATAGCATTCGTTGGTTCGCCCTTGCAGCGAAACTGATTTTTATGAAACATAAGCCGTGGTGTAGTAAGATCATGCAGGCTACCGTTTTGCTCTGCGTCTCCAAAACCTCCTAAACATGTATTGCTGCTCAAGAGGGCTACGACGTGTTAGACGCACGCTTTTGGGAAACTAGAACACCAATGCGTATTGTAGCACATTTTAAGTTGCCATGTGTCCAAAAGGGGGCGACATTTATAGGATGTCTGCGAAGCATGCATGGCTTCATTATTTTCCAATTCAATTTGGCAGTTAAATGTGTCGTATTCTTAGTAATTAGCATGATATAAAGACAACTGTCATGTATTAATTAGCCAAGCTTTCGCTGAAATCTTTCATGCTATAACGTCTGCCCCTGTCCCGTAGTCTTCTCCAAAAACAAGGCTCCAGACATGACAACTTTTTCAGAATATTCCGCTTTGATGGAAACGCCTTCCACATTCGTTATCAATTATTATGTACTTCATACTTGTTGCAAACCTTAATGCACGCCTAATATTAACGTGCCATTATGTGAAACTCACTCTATCAATAATAGCTTCGTCATTGAGCTTTCATAAAGAACGTATTTCCGTCACTTACGTGCAGGGATCGATCTTCGTCTGTGGCTTGGTAGTGAGGTCCTCGCTGCGGATTCCATTTTCCATGAGCCGAGAACCAACCTTTGTTTTCGAAGATAGCTTCGACGCTTTTCGAAGCTCCTCAGAGTCGACGTTGTCGAAAAATTTCTTGGCACACGTAAGGTACGTGTCGATTGCCTTGTCCTCGTCGCATGTCTTCAAAGCTGCATGTGATATTTAAAAAGTAAGGCGCTGGAAGAAAGCATACAAACTGCGGCTCTTGTACACAATGCACTGTGTATCAAGGGCGTGGCGGTGCTCTATTTTTCAGTAGATATTTAATGAAACCAGTGCAGGGCACTTGAGCTCCACAAACCGTCCTCTTTCCTCCCAGCAATCTCAGTGATGTGATAGCTGCGCCAATTGCGCCAAACTGCGTTAGGAAGTGAAACCTGCTACATCCTGCTACATCTTGGCAAAAATTTTATTATTTGCGCCAAGCATGCGCCAGGGTGTCTTTTTTTTGCATTCTCTCGGTGAGAAACAAGACGGCAGACACTCCAAATCTATATGTCACCACTGTAATTTCAAGTGATCATCGCAGTAGACAGGAAAGTGCTATGTAGTTGAAGTAGTTGCTGGGCGCTAGCCTTCCAAGCAATTTAAACTCGCCCATGCTGCGAAACTTACTGCTTTAGTTTTCTAATTACTACTAGACCATACTGTGACATAACAATATTGAGTTAAATAACATAGTTTTTAACTCTCGTGAATACAGTCAAAGAAAAGTAATAATGACCTAGTTGTTCTTGGACGACAGCCTTACTTTACTGACAGTATTAATTACAATAATTCAGTACGTGTATGTAGAACCGACCATTTACTTAATTTGTTTTTTTTTAATTTGGGGCGCTATTCGTTCTAGTTTATTTCTAAAATATTTCATGCAGGGTACCAAAGCTTTAAGGCCGCCCAATGGGCAGATTTTATCAACAATACCACGTGCTATACAGTGACTGTTACTTTGCTGAGAAAGTTTGTCAAAAGTATTCAAGGTATAGTTTACCGTACACTGTGACATGTGACTGGTTCTATGAGGTCCAGTCAGATCGTTTGCATAAATGGCACGCTGCGGGAACGTGTTAATAATGTAAAAAAAATACAGGTAGGTGGTTAGCCGTACATTTAAATAATTGCTGATTCGAACTATTGTTAGATGACTGCACAGTAACTGCACAACACACAAGTGAATTAAACATTAACACGTTTGATTACTGAAGCGCATCAAAACCACCAATTTGGAAGATAGGTGTAGCAGTGCGGCATGTATTTACTTTGTCAGCAAAAGTAACAGCAATTTTGAGTGGCTGCACACTCGCGCAATGACTACTCTCTGGGCTTGCGCGGATGTATAAAAATATTCACTGTGTTCTTGAAATGAAATTGTTGATAGTTGGCTCTGTGTATGTATCGTCGTTCCTTGCTTTCCGACTTTTGCGCGCTGCGTTACACGGACCAAGGGCTCGCAGACAGGCCCAGGTAGCAAACTTGATGGTGTGTATCAATGTAGGTATATTGATCATTTACTTTTACCACTTACTCTGCGGGCTCGAGAACTATTACTCTACGCAAGTGCGTTGCGAAGTATATTTACCTCGTGGCACGAGTTCAGCGTAGTAAAACGGTGAGTGAAGAAATACAAATGGGCACGTTCCATCCTATAAAGAGTAGTGGAAGGCTTTTGCCCAGTGTCAGTATCGCGTACTACATTAGAGACTCTTTCAGCGACGTTATAAACTGCCTGTTAGGCCGTTATAGCGTAGTGTCTTTTTTTCTGTAGATTATAATCATTTCTACCCATTTAAATCTTGGTAAGAGGAGCGCTGCTCGATCAACGGACACACCGCGAAACCGTATCAGTTTCGAATCGACATCCGAAAGGTGGTGTTAATATTAGACGATTTTACTTTCTATGAAAATCATAGCGTCAAAACACACTCCTTTCACGAAACGCTGAAACCTATGCGAGGCAAAACCTACAACTTTCAACGCTCTGGCTGAATGATTTTGGGGGGCACAGCGCAGAAGAAGACGGGCACAAGGAAGGGCGACGCACACACAGCGCTGTCCTTGTCCCCCGTCTTCTTTTGCGCTGTGTTCCCTCCGATGTCTAACCAACACGCCCAAGCTTCGATACTAAGAATGACTTTGGCTTAGAGCGACTGCTTCCGGACAGTGCCTTCAAACCTCAACTGGAGATGGCCAACCTACCAGTAATATTTGTTGCCGGAGAGTTAGTGTCGACTTGGCACGGTTTCGCAAACGCAACGATGTCGTTCCGCATGAAGTAGTGCACATGGTCGATGAAATCTTTGTCGTCGCTGCAGTCGGAATGCCTGAGGCCAAGCTGAACGCAGTCCTTGTAGCCGGAGACGACGCTGTTGAAAGAAGAATGCCAGCTGTCATACACATTTGCTAGCGGTGGTAACTGACTTGCAAATGAATGTGAATGTTCATGCTTTAAAGCTGCTTCAATTATAGCTGTTTTGAATTTCTACGAGCGATATGAATTCGAATATTCTAACCTTGTTTTTCACTCACATGGCCTTACCACTGGAAAAATTATGCTGTGGTAGCTTAATTAACAGGTAAGGTGTTCCGCTGGAGGACCTGGGTTCCAATTCCCCACCGCGGCGTCTCTATTTAGATGAGGGTGAAATCAAATCAGCCGTGTACATAGAATTTAGATGGACGTTAAAGAATCACCGGGGTTCGAAATTAATCCGCAGTCCCTCACTACGGCGTACCTCATAATATGATCGTTCTAACACGAAAAAACCCCCAAGACTTAACATTCTATAACACGCCAACTGTAAAACGACAGCCCACAGTTTACAATATTTAGGGACACTAAAGGTTTCCCTTAGCAAGTACTATATTAAAAACTGCGAGAAAGAAGTTTATAAGTTCTGAGGAGTTCAACAAGTACAGCGCGAGTAAAGTGGTTATTGTGGCCCTTGGGGCCCCGATAAGCACTTCTGCTCCGCTGCTTGCAACGAACTGGCTCTCTACGTAAGTTCATCGCTTTCCCTGCGAGAAATACCTGCAGTCCGTGCCTCCTCCAGCCGGCAGAAGGTCGTCCTTGTTTTTCATGTAGTAGTGAAACGTAGAGGAGCACGCGAAGAATTTCTTGAGAGCGATAGAACGCTGGCATGACATCGTCTGCCGCATATTCTGAGGAGCTGGAATGAAGCGA
Organism: Rhipicephalus appendiculatus; assembly: GCA_030522465.1. NCBI lineage: Eukaryota > Metazoa > Arthropoda > Arachnida > Ixodida > Ixodidae > Rhipicephalus > Rhipicephalus appendiculatus. Next base: position 17,216,214 of record JALIZH010032945.1, on the reverse strand, counting down.
AACATAACGGTACAGTTTCAGTCGTGTGGCTGCGTACTTGTATCCCGAGTAGTTGTTACCTGCTTTGGGAATGCATGTGACATTCTTTTTGCGGACGTTGATCATGATGCGTGCGTTCTCGTTTTCCTTGATTGTGTCGTTCGCGCTACAGAGGGTTTTGCGCATAGCGTCCTTCACGCAAGTTATGTAAATTTGAACGTTGCTGGAACACGACAGATTCAGGGTTGTCTTGTGGCTCTCAGAAAAAAAAAAGAAAAAGAAAAGCATCTCTGATTGCGCGCTTTGCGGGTTGCCTTACCTGCACGTATTGTTTCCCGAGGTGACGACGTCGACGTTGGAGAACATATCCTCGCAAGCGTTCCTAGTCTTTTCGTACGCTCGGAAGTCGCAGCCTTCAGATACCAGAATTCCAAGAAAACACGTGGATAAAGAGTTACGACCAGAACGAAATTATACTCGCATGATGCAAGAGTAAACAACAAAGATCCGTATCACACCCTTGAAGGAATAGCACACCGTCAAACGGAGGTCTATCAAAAGATGTCACGCCACAGTTGTCTTGTTCCATCAACGGGTAGCGCTATCTCACAATTACGAAGCAATACGTCTGCTAATCCTGGACGATTTATGGTTATCAGAACACGCTATCCGTTTGGAACCAACAACGGAGAAAGCGCGATTTTTTAAATAAATCTCTCTCATGATAACTGTTCCGTGTTGGTGCGATGTGAAACTAACAAATCAATGGAAACTTAAGGCGAGAATTCCCTTCGCCCGCAACATACTCGCTCGATCAACCATGCCGAAGGGCGCACGTTCACAAGGCCGCGCTTTGTTCGTTCCGGACTTAACCTTCACAGTACACGCCGACGGAGCAAGCCACTCACCGTCTCCTTCCATTTCCTGCTTGGAGAGAATCCAGACATTTTTTGACGCTAGCGCGCATCCCAGGAGCGCGAAGACCGTGGCAGTAAGGAGCGACGCCACCGCGATGTTCGCTGGCATTCTGGAGCCCTGAACGCCCCGTCACGGGGAGCGTCACCGATGGAATACGGGGTCCTCAGCTCCCTGCATAGTACATACACACTCCACGCAAGTATAGTGAAGGGCTGGTTAATCTGAAAGGCCGAGGCCTTGTCAGCGGAACGGAAGAAGTCGTGTCCTCTAGCTCGAACCCCGATCTGTGTTGCGAGCCAGTCTCGGGATCACCGCAGGAAAATGAGCAAGGAGGCAGCCTACCTGGATGGTAAAGGGCGGCCCGCATCAGTTCATCGCCGGCGAGCCCCTTCCTGCCCGGTCGCCCCGCGTTCGAACTGCACGCTCCGCTCGAGGCGCGCGGTCGGCTTCTTTATCCTCCCTCTCGTGCCCCTCGACATCATCATGGCCGTTTTACAACTGGTCATATAGAACAAAGTCGAACGCGGCATTCGAGATGGAGAAAAAAAAGTTGTTTTGACTGCTCACAGTTATGTCAGTGTATAGCTTGCTAAGTTACTGTAACTGACATGCCATAAGATGGCCAAGAAGGGAGACCGAAAACTGAGGTCAACTTGTAGCATTGCTGCGTTTCATTACCAGCCTTAGTATCCAAAAATCTGGCCGCCGTGATTGCTGCTTAAGAAGCGTCCAAGATATAGGTTAGTTTCGATTATTATTATTATTATTATTATTATTATTATTATTATTATTATTATTATTATTATTATTATTATTAATTTATTTATTTGCTCCTTTGTGCCATTAGTTAGTGTTAAATGTCATAAGCTCTCCTCATGCATTAGTTGTGTGTAGGGGCTATTTCTTTCCTGTAGTTTATGCTGCTACTCCGAACCGATTTGCCATTCTCCCAGCGAACGAATTGTTCTGGGTATATACAGGCTGTCCCAGCTATAGAGCACCAAGGTTTTAAGGAACACGTAAGGTGAAACAAACCTGATACTAATTGTTTCAAGCGCACTCTATTAGCCACTAGTAATGTTTTCATTATTGAGATTTAATTGGTTAATTATATTAATTTTTTTAATTCGACGAGTACTACCCTAATCATCAAAAAGTCAATGAGGCATATGTAGGCATGCTTAAGTGACGTCTGACCGTCGCGGTGGTGTAGAGGTTACGGTGCTCGGCTGCTGACCCGAAGGTCGCGGGTTTGATCCCGGCCGCGGCGATCGCATTTCGATGCAGGCGAAATGCTAGAGGCCCGTGTGCTGTGCGATGTCAGTGCACGTTAATGAACACCAGATGGTCAAAATTTCCGGAGGCCTCCACTACGGCGTCTCTCATAATCATAACGTGGTTTTGGGACGTGAAACCCCAGATATTGTTATTATTAAGTGATGTCTAACTGCGCTATTTTTAGGAACGTACCAAATACGCGCTCATTTTTTCCGTCTGTCGAAGGAAACCCGCGAAGTATGAAATTACTACGTGACTAAACTGCAACGCGCACCACAAAGCAGTTGCCGCTAACGGGCTCACTGTGAGGTAGCCAGTATCAAGGAAAAAATGCACAAAGAAAAAAAATTGATCGCTCAAGTGATTGAACTGCCGCTCCCCGGCCGAAGCAGCGCGTCGCTTTCTTGGCGTTGAGATACGGATAATGATAGTGGCGTACAATTGAGGAGAAGAAATTTCTGTAAAATTGTGATTCATGTTGCTGGCGCTCGTCCCGTACCATTGTCAAGGTGTGGAACGCTGTCTCTTGCAGCGGACAACAAGCAGTGCGGTTACTTGCAGTAAGGCTATTTTTTTGAGAGCGCTGTTTCTTTAACCGTGTGGAAGCGTAGTCATGTATTTTTCACATTAGTGGGCATTCTTAATAAGTCGGGAAAGAGTTAGCACGCAGTTCGTATGTTGCTGAATAACTTGGAAGAAAGCTTAAGCTTCGCCTTCAGAGTGGAACGCGATGGCGTAATCGGGCCGCGTTCGCATTCTTGCCACGCTTCTCTTCTCAGGGGACATCTCAACCATGTCGCGGGCAAAGGAACTTCTGTGGGCGTAATATTTGCCGTTTTAAACTATCCTAGACTGCCGACTACAAGTACAATTGCGAAGAGCCCACTGCGCCTCAAACCACCTTATTGCGAAGCAGCGAAGTCCCCATCTATCATTTTCGCTTCCATTGGACGGGGCAGGGCATGTAGTGCGTAGGCAAGATAACCGCTGGTCATTAAGAGTAAAAGACGGGATTACAAGGGAAGGCAAACGCGCGAGGGGGAGAGACATAAAGTTAGGTGGGCAGTTGAGATTTAGAAGATTGCGGGTATGATGTGGCAGCAGCATGCACAGGACCGGGTTGATTGGAGGAACACGGAAGAGTCAGGATGGTGATGGCGTCAGTGGGCGTAGTCAGGATGGTGATGTTGATGATGATGATCATAATGATGATGATGATGATGTGCCCCCCTACGCATTGAAGAAGAACGATGATTTGAGCTACTTGGTTAAAGTTCATTTTTTTAAAAAAGAGTTCACAGCGCAAGCACGTAGGTGCTGAAGGAAAGGCGACGCAGTGAAGAACGGGGGGGCGAAGAGGGCAGCGCTCGTATGCGTCCCTCTCTGCCTTCAGTTCTTCACTGCGTCACCTTTCCTTCAGCACTTATGTGCTTGTGCTGCGAACTCTTAAAAAAAAGGAAAAAAGAAGAAAAAAAAATCAATGCGTAAGACAATACGCGGACCTACACAGCTGCACGCTTAGTTGATGGTGTTGAAGGTGTGGCTGATGAGGATGATGATGATAAGTTATTATGCCTGAGCGCTTTGTAGTAGGTGTACCTTTAAACTACTTTGCGTAATTCACATGGTGTGATGCCTCGTGCCATTATACGCTTCTGCCACGCGATAACGTGTGTGAACGCGACTCCTCGCACTTCATGATGCCTGCACAGGTTTTTTTTTTCTTTGCTTTTTTTCTCGGAGCAGTTTCAACAATAATTACGAGGGGTTTACGTCCCAAAACCACGATGTGATTATGAGGGACGCCGTAGTTCTATCTATCTATCTATCTGTCTGTCTATCTATCTATCTATCTATCTATCTATCTATCTATCTATCTATCTATCTATCTATCTATCTATCTATCTATCTATCTATCTATCTATCTATCTATCTATCTATCTATCTATCTATCTATCTATCTATCTATCTATCTATCTATCTATCTATCTATCTATCTATCTATCTATCTATCTATCTATCTATCTATCTATCTATCTATCTATCTATCTATCTATCTATCTATCTATCTATCTATCTATCTATCTATCTATCTATCTATCTATCTATCTATCTATCTATCTATCTATCTATCTATCTATCTATCTATCTATCTATCTATCTATCTATCTATCTATCTATCTATCTATCTATCTATCTATCTATCTATCTATCTATCTATCTATCTATCTATCTAAACTCTGGGTGCTCTTGCGGTCGTCTCTAACTTCGTATACACCAAAATTCGCATAAGAGGACATGAGTGTATGAAGATTCACAGGTCATTACATTTCAATCTCGCTCTCTAGGGCTGCCTCTATGTCGTACATCTGTGCATACAGAGAAACTTCACATTTATGTTTCTGGCGCAGTACTCTTAATTTACTTATACTCCATTGCAGAAGTTCCTTTCGGCACTGTGAAGGCTACAGGGCCTCTTAGCCAATGGGAAGGGCGATTAGCCCTTTACATGTATTCATCCGCGTTGCGTCGTCTGCTCGGCGTCTCCCTGGCGTCTGCTTGCACGCGCAGGGCTAGTAAGGGTATGTGCACTAGCGGCAAAAACGCGCGCGACTCGCCGCGTGCGGCCAGCGATGTTGTTGCGAGCGGCAGGAATCACGCAAAGCGGTAGCAACGCGCGGCAAACGCTGGAATGGGTGCGAGACCCATTTTGCGCGGCATGCCGCAAAATGAGAACCAATCAGAAGAGAGCCGCGCAGTTGTGGCGGCACTTGTCCTGCCCTAAAAGAATCATAATGCACGGCCTCTGGGACTCAACAGTGACATGGACGCCGTAAAACCTCAGAGGTCATGCTCAGGTAAAAGGCCGTTTTCAGGACGCCGACAAAGGAGCTTGTGCGCACTTTACTGTAGATTCCACTTTACACGTAGGTCTGCGACACCTACGAAGCGGTACATCTCTAATTTTAGTCACCCGGTCGACCCGTGCATGTGCACGAGTGATGTCCAGGAGGAATGACTAACTCAGAGAACAGACAAGGATACTAGCTGTTGAAAGCGATGAACAAGTATTTAACGATGAAGAAGGCATGGGCAAATACACAATCAACTACGTACGAATCCGATATAAAACAAACGCAGCAGCAAAATATACCGGAAACTTGGAATGCAAACAACGCTTTGTGTTACGAATGCAAATAAACAGACAATACAGAAAACAAAGCTTAGAGGACGCTTGAACTCCGCCTTCAAGAGTAGAACACGATAGTGTAATCGGGTCCCGTGCGCATTGCCTTAACCATGCCGCAAGGAAAGGCACGTTTGTGCGCGTAACATTGGGCCTTTCCCAAACTATCCTAGAAGGTCTACTGGATGTACAGTTGCTAAGTGCCCACTGCGCCATAAATCTTCCTTTTGTTAATTGACGAAGTACCCACCACTCGTCCGTAAGGTGCCACGTGCAATTGCGTAGGCGCACACTTTGTAATGGGTGGCCAGCTTTAAACCACCCACTCGTTAAGCAATTCGCATGTTCTGACGCCTTGTGTGATTCTAGGATTCCGCCACGCAATATTACATGGGTTAAGGAGACTCATTCCACTACATGACATTCATATAGTGTTTTTTTTTTTTTTCAAAGCATTTTAAAGCAATGACGTGGCTTTGTGGTAGACCACCTCCTTGCCACGCAGGCGGCCTGGGTTCGATTCTCACCTCGAACCGAAAATGCTTGTTATTTATTTATTTATTTATTTATTTATTTATTTATTTATTTACATCTTTCACGATTTTTCGGTCACGGAAAAGACGATTTTTCGCTCACAACCAACGACGCAGACACCGACGCAGGAATTTCTGCGAAACGAGCTCTCTAACGCTATCGCAGTTAAAAGAAATACGTACGTGTTATTGAAATGTTATACTCCATTCTTCATCCGCTGCGCGTGTGGATTAGACGAGCTCGGCCTAAATAGTTATTGTGCGCGCAGCGCACACATTAGGGTTGATCACTAATAAATCGAAATGAAAGAAAGAAAAGTTTCCTAGGGGCCAGTCTATGAAGTGGTTTACGCTGGAGAGCTGGCGTAATGTCGCTGGGATTGTCTCGTCTGCTTCGGTAGACGATTCGGGGGGCCGACGCTGAGGACAACTGCATTCCCCACTTAGGTCACTCCGTACTCACCGACACGCCGCACCACACTGCTTGCTGTTCCAAGCTTCTCTCTGCTAGAATTTCACCGGTGAAAGAGGTTTGTCAACGCGTACATTCAAGAACAGTTTTACCAATTAACAATACACTCATGTCTCACTGAATGATCACGACATTAGAGCGAACCTTTCACCAGTTAACAGGTAAAATAAACCAGGCATAATTCAAAGCCATTCTTCGATGAAGTGTTATTTCGACTGTACCACTGTTACATGTTTGGTGAATGCAAAATGATTTTCATTTTCATAAAATCTATTTATGCATTTACGGAGTAAAAAAGAAACCGTGTCCCAGCCGGATCGTTACATCTTTAACGACGTGTTCTAACAACATTATCACGCGCTAACCTTGGATACACTGTAATCACTCGTACTACTGCAATAAACCTTGATAGTTTGAGTTTCCGTGTCCATTATTGCCTTGCCCGTTACTCAATGCTGCTTTTGCATTACACTTGAGGTCGCGCCTTTCACGAAGCCAGTATGGAAATTGAAACAACATTTAGTTTCATATGGCTTCATTGCAACCCTATTAACATCAGTTTGTCAGCACTTCGGTGTTCTATTAAGTTATGCATGGCTTCTGCTTCTGAAACTTGTTTTCTCTTTCTGCCTGGTTTAGCCCCTTCAAAAGAAACTAAGAAAATGAACCCTGGTGATGCAAAAGAATGTGACCACTGATTTTTGTCAATTGCTTACATGCTAGACGCAGCCAATTTCTGCCACACGCTGCTTACAGACTGCAGCAAGCTGCTTACTACCTTTGAATGCAGGCGCACTGTGCTGAACACGTGTGTCAGCCTGTTTTACATCATTTGTGTAAAGGTTTATAGTGACCCTGATGTGTAAAGCAGCCCAAAAAGATCCCGGGTTATCTGCCTTTCCAGCTGTCCTGCAGTGTTTTCTGTGGACACGATGCATGCATTTTCGCGATTTGTGCAGCCCGATGGCAGAATGTGCTCTGCAGCTACGTGGTCCCGCAATGTAACACACAAGGATGAGCATCCCTGCATTGCTCTACATAGCCGATGAAATTAAAATAAAACCGAACAATAAAATAAAACGTTCACATGCATGCATTTATCGAAAAGCAGTTGCCAAGTTTTTAAGAGTGCCACAAGGCGTTTAATAACTCCTACTGCCCGAGCTTGTCACACTTGCACGCAAAAACCTTTGCAGCCATGCGACGGGGTTTTCACAGGCGGCTGAATTCTCCTGTAAAGCTCTGTCGTCCCTCGAGATGGCCCGCTCCCAAACTGCAAATCTGCTTGCACGTCGGCGTACGGATATGTTACATCTTTTCGCGGATGCTCTGTACCCCGAATTTCACACTGGTGCAAAACACGGTCGCCGAGTTCTCTTATTTTTTGTAGACGTCATTCTTCTTGAAGCACACTCACACAAGGAACTCGTAAAACCACGTGGAACGCCAACGAAAGCTTCCCCCTCAAGCAGCCTATACACCGCCGTCTCTCCCACGCTAGCAAGCAGCGCTTCCGACTGCCGCGCTATAACTCGGCCGGAGGGATCGCGCAAGGCGGTATATTTGGGCAAGGGAAACACGGCTCGCTTTTCACACTTCGCCATTCTAGCCACCCTACCGGTGGTTACTGATACAGCAATTAAAGGCATACGACATCAGTGCGAAGAAGAATAAACATATCACGTATCGGTCTGATTTAACACGTGCCAAACAAGCGCAAACAGCGCAACCCTGGCATCTGGAACTATGTTTTGCTGCGCAAACGTGTAGCTTGCTCACACCCCGTAGCCTTGGTAGTGCTGAACGGTAGTGGTGAGATGGAGTATAGGCAATTTGTACTCGCTAGAGAAAGTGATAATTGAACCACATGAAAAAAAGCGTGACGTTGGACGATGAATTGTTTCTGTCTGAGGGGGGACCATGAAAGAACACATGCACTCTGGATCAGGGCGCGAGAAGATGCGAGAAAAATTGCAGACAAGGCGAAGTAGGCGACAAATTTTACAAGGCGAAGGGGAAGTTTACACATATCTCTGATTTCCATGTGAGGCCTCGGTTCCAGCCTGAAGCTTTTTGACGACAGTTGCTTAATAACGATGGCAGCACAATGGCTCGAACGAGAAAAAGAAGACGCATCAGGCTAAAATGTACTTGCGCTGTAGAAACCACAGGCAACATGCCTATAGATTACAAAATGAATCATACTCTCTAGAGCACGACTGTATGCAAATAGTTTAGTTGCTAATAGATGCACTATACGTAGCTAAGACAATGAACCAAACGCGAACTCGATATTTATTTCCAATTTTGGATCGTCAAGCTCAGGCTGCACAGGAATACGATGGTGGCGGTGGCGGCATTGTACAGGGGCTGGCACCCCGACCCGATCGTAGCAGTAGTGCAAAACGTCAGTCCAAGTTTCATCAGCTGGTTCTCGACCATTCGAGGCGTATTGGCGAGCATCACCAGACACTTATTGCGCTCAGCTATTTCACTCATGCAGGCACGGTAGAGATCCACCATCCTGAAAAGAAGTGTTTCATGTGGTATCAGCGAGTGTGTCCATGAAAAGAGTTTCAAGCGTTGACTGTTCTAGTTGCGTGTGTTCGCTCTATGGTGTCCTAATGCGAATTGTTCGCCTTGCAGTGCCTAGATATGCGTATTTTATCGAAGTAGAATAAGTAACATATACAATCTAGTCCACCGAAATGTTCGTAAATAACTCGACGAAGGTATGAGTGAAATGCTCGAAACACACAATCGCCTTACTTGCATACGTTGTCGGCGACGTCTCTGAGATTGGACACCGGTATATACTTGACGTTTCGTTTGTACTTTTTGGCTTGGTCAGATATGTACTGACTGCAGCGTTGCTTTTCTTTCTCGTACCCAGCCATGTTGCACACTATATAAAAAAATGTTAACGTTAGCACGAATTAGTGTTTGCACATGTGATTCAAGTAGACTCCGCTACTTACTTGCATCATCGTTGTCGGGAACTGGAACCACAACACCAGTCATCAGCGTTCGCTGTTGCTGTTCGTCGCTGGAGTTGGTCATGTTTACACCTGCTGTCGGAGTAGTTTGCATGATGGTGGACTCCGGATCGTGACCGACTTTGTTGAAGACCTTGTCGAGCCCAAACGCACGCACTTTGTTGTAGATTCCCCTGCAATATTTTTTTTAAACCTAATTATATGCGTCTCCTTTTTCTCCTTCAATATCTACCTTCTAGACTATGGGTCAATCATTGGGAACAAGGCATTGAGCAAGATCCACCGTGGCATTCAGATACCAAAATTACACAGTGGCTACGATTGAATGGTGCGTTCACTTTTATGGTAGGAAAAGGCAGGCGGCGCAGACATGGATGTAAGTAGATCAAGATCAAGACACACGCGAATTTCCAACGGTAATTTTGCTCAGAGGTGGAAGAGAAGGATTAAACAACTTATCTGCGCATGCTCAAAGGAAGGCAGCGCCAGCCAGAGAATGATGGACATACCCTGCGATCGCTACAGATCCTGCTTGCTTGAGGTATTGTAGCACCTTTTTGTTCTAGATAATCGACAGTTGTCTTAAGCGCACGTTGCCTCTAATAATGATTATCCGTGCCTATAGACCATAGGGCGCACATCTTCGTACTGTTGGCTGAATTAAACTATCTCTGAATTTCGCCGCATATACAGTGAAACCTCGGTGATACGATCACAGCTCATACGAATTTCGGGGTGATACGAATTTTTCACTGGCCCCAGCCAAGGCCCATTGGCCTTCAATGTAATGGAGTATGGTTGTTGCGAACCGATTTTCACCCTGCGACGTTTGATACGAACGTACCCTACCGCCCAGGTACGAAAAGGTGCTGTCCGCGCTGTCGCGGAAGACGCGCCAAGCACGTGCGAGCGCGGGAACGCAAGCGCGGGCACACGCGCCAACCACCAAATCATCGGAATACGGTGTAAGACGGTCAGAATAAGCCTTCAGAGACGCATCACGGCCTCCGAGATTGTGTGCGCGAATCTTTGAGGCTCTAATGTGCCTCCGTGTGCAATTGCGTTTAGATTACAGAGGACATTGGCGCCATGCTTTCTTTTTTTTTTCTAACGCGTCGACGCCACCTGCTGTCGTTGTACTGTGTTTACACGTGCCTGCCTCGTGCATCAGACATCCTATGAAAGGTGGACGAGGACCGAAAGAAGGCGAGGACGGTCTTGGCGAAGGAGCCAGGCCTCACTACGTCAAATGTGCGACTGTTGAGTTCGCACTTGTACTGGTACGGCCCTAAATCTTCCCAAAAACATCCCCAACACCAGCGCGATAACAAAATCATAACAAAGGACCGTGGTTCTGAAATTTTGTGGCCTTGATCTATTGCGTCGAAGCGCTTCTTCCGTTAATTTCGCCTCAGTACTTTTATGTCATGCAAAAAAGCATACTAAAATTTGGAATGGGCTACTGCTGTCACGAGTCACAACGCACCTGGTTCATTAATTAAACGCGCGGACAGGCCGTATATACGAGTGCTGGTATGATAGTCGACATCTAAAAACTTAGTTGACAATTATTCAGAGTTCTTCCTGACGTTGCTGCGGCCCTGAAAACCAATAAGGGAAAATGTACGCCAGCATTATTTTGTCGCATGCTAGTTTTCCATGATTTCTGGTGATACGAATTTCGGATGATACGAATATTTTTGGTGGTCCTGTGAGATCCGTATCACCGAGGTTTCACTGTAACTAGCGGTGGCTACAGGGAGACGAAAGGTTAGACAGGCGTACAGGTGTTCAACAAGTACATAATCGCTTATGCTGATATAACCCCCGATAGATCTAGCGACCGCTCTGCCTTTAAGCTCCTCTATGCGCTCGTGTGAAAAAAAAAAAGTCATCTGACTTTTTTTTTTCTTAGAGTGCAGGCAATTTGGTTTAGCCTAAATAAAGGCGACCATAGCCATTAAAAAACTTAATAACCAAACCATTACGATATTCCCTGAACCTGTTGTTAACATAGCACCTGTCAAAGCGTTTTTTTTTTTTTTGCATTTAGCTGCTTTTTCTCGGAATATAGGCTCATGTGTTATTTAACTGGTTGTTGTTCGTAAACGAGTTGGTGCGTTGGTGTGACAAATCAGAACAAACCAACCGCCACTGCTGCGTCGTTTCTTCTTCGGTGAATGCGTGTTTCTACTCGTCTCACGAAGAAACGCTGACATCGAGGTGCCCTATACTCCATCTCACCCCTACCGTTCAGCACTACAAGGCTATGGGGTGTGAGCAAGCTACATGCTTGAGCAGGAAAACATAGTTCCAGATATAATTACCTTACAATTGGCAGGGTTGAGAGATTTGCGCTTGTTTGGCACGTCTTACGTCATATCAATGCGTAATATGTTTATTTTTCGCATTGATGTATGCCTTTAATTGATGTATCATTAACCACTGGTAACCGTGGTTACAAATCAACATGGCAGCGCCCATGCCGACGCGACCGCCCGCTTCGATCCGAACTTGCACTTGTTATTCGCCGACTGCGCTGGCAGCAACTCACGCTGAGGACAAAGCATCTGGTGCATTTTGTCTTTATTTGCGAGATAAGGTGTTTGTTTAGCCACGCCTGCTAAGCCTAACGCGCCGGGAATTTGATAATGGTTCTTCGAATTAGCGCAACATAGTCATGAATACATTGCTGTCGAAGCATCAGCACATTAATCTAAACCAAGTGCAAGCGTCAGTTTGTAACTTACGGGTCACACAGCGCACGATGACGACTTGATAAATTCGAAGCGGAGGGCACCAGCTGCGATGGGTACAGCCATTTTTTTTTCTCCGCGATGCCATCTGTTCCACTTTGCTCGCCCTACGCGCGCGAGCAGACGCCGGGAGACGCTGAGCAGACGACGTTTATGAATACATGTGGAGGGGCTAATCGCCCTTCCTATTGGCTAAGGGGCCCGGTAGCCTTCACAGTGCTGAAAGGAACTTCTGAGATGAAGTATAGTTTCGGAGGTGTGGTTGGTGAGTGGTGTGAACAGCGCGGAATTTAGGCGGCACGAGAATTACGGTTGCTGTGGACGGCGGATTCCCCATTGTGAACGAGCCTCTAGGTGTACGTAACACCACCCCTGTGCTTAGATTTAGGTGCGCGTTAAGGAACCCCAGGTGGTCTAAATTAATCCAGCGTCCCCCGCCGGGTAAGCCTCATAAGGACATCGGTGTTTTGGTACGTAAAACAAAAGCGTAATAAAAAACGGGGCGCATTCTGTGCACACGAGCAATCCATGAGGTCATGTCTTCAACAGTTACATTCGTTTTCCTACAAAGCGATGTCGTGGCAAACGCGGCTGTACTCCGTTTCTGAAGCCGATCCTTTGGTGCTTGCGCTCAAGTTCTGAAAGCTACGAGAAACATTCGCATCGAGAAACGAAGGACGAGATTATCATTGGGCGACAATTCGAAGATATCCTGACAAACGACCGAATTTTACGATATCGACATTTAATATGATTGTTGGGTTTTGGTGTAGTATATGACAAATAGTTCGTGACAGTAAACATGATAAGGTAATTGATCTCACTGTGACGAAGTTCGACATTAGTGATGTGTTCGCATGGTCACTGGAAGGTAACTAGTAACACTGTAAAGTAAAACTAGTTCAGACCACAGGATTTCTAGTTACGCTTCTCTTCGCGTATTCATGTGTTTCGGCATGAGATATATAGGCTTCACTTAATGTTAAATGTGAGTCCTAACCCCTAATTTATAATATGTTTAATTATACATAGCTTGAAGAACGTCTTTTCTCCATAACCTTTAAAGCACGGTTTTTCAAAGATTGATAAGACGGGTTATTTCGTGAAGCGAAGACGCCAAACAGTGTGCACACTTACTCGATTTGATCCCGCAGTTTCAAGCGGGCACTCGGAGCGATCTTCGTTCCGTTGCTGAAATGCTCGTCGATCAACTTGTCAGAGCTCTTTTCTGGTGACTTCGTGCGCACGACTTCGTCGCCAAAGTAGTAGTAGTCTTCGTATACGTAGTCGTCCGCCTGCATCTCGGGCATTCCTGGTGCCGACTGGTATATTTTGCGGCAGCTCAATTTGTACTCGGCCATCAGTAGGGACCTCAGCACGGACACTTGCGCCTTGGCGTTCAAGCTGTTCTTACACTGTCCAATGTCCAGAGAGCCTATCAGGCATTTGTCGAGCACTTCCAGAGACCTAAAATGAAATAGCTCTTATTTCACGCTCGCGCGTTCACTCTCGGGATCTTACGAAACTACCAATGATCACCGCAGGTACTTCGCGTGGAAAATAGAGGTACTTACGAGCAAGATTCGGCTGACGTCATCGTGTCCCACGTGGCCTGCTCGGCAAACTCTTGAAACTCCATCGTGCATTTGAGGGCCGTTAAGAGCGCTTTTGGGTATTCGCATTTGGGATCAATGTCTGTCAACAAGAGAGCTGTGAACGAAAAGCGGAGAGAAAAATGTTACTACCACTTATCGGGTGTGTGAAATACCTGGGCAAACTTACAAGCGGCGCTTTCACACAGTGGAGCCACGTTCCAGGTCCAGAAGTTTAGTATAGCCGACGTGTGCTCATGAAGTGTAGACTTTGTGCAGCCAGTGGTCCTCTCCACATCGATCATGCAATGCTGGTATTCTGCTAAATAGCTGGTCAAAGGAAAGAAAGGAAGAGAGCAAGCAGTCTGCGTGAGCATACTTGTCAACCGCGTTTAGCGCAGATCACTGTGGCGCTTCCATCAGATGTGTAGCTAAGAGTTTACCTGCACGTTGTTGACGTAACGTAGTACTCGCCTTGTCTTTTCAAATCTTCCATAAGCTTGTTGTAAGAAAGTCCACACAGGAGCATCTTCTTCAGCGCGTCGGGTTGAGCGCACTTCAGTAAAACATTCAAGTCAGCTGTGGAGAAACAGGTATCGTAAAATATACAGATGCTGCACATTCTCTCGCGCAGCCTCCGGCTTAGCGCTGTTTGTCCAAGACAGGACACCTGCGAATTTGTTGCTGTGCTGTTTCTTTCGGAACTATTCTTCATGTGTAAATGGTATTGTTTGTCATTACCCTCAATTAGTTGAATTCCTGCTCCATCCCGCTCACAACACTTCTGCAAATAAACTCCTTAAGCCACTCTAAATTAGGGCTTGGTAATCTCAACTATGCCATGACTATTTTGACCGCCATCACTAACACAAGATTATACACGCGTGTGCACACGTATGCGCGGCAGGTAGGCAAGCTAAAACCGCAAATGTCACGATACAGACGCAGTGGTGTTAGGACTTCGCTGGAAACTCGCGCCAGTTCTACATGCATATGGAAAACCGAAACACGTTTCCTTGATTTAGAAGTGAGATGACCATGTTAGCGGGGCGAGGTTACCCATACGAGACGTAGCGAAAGCTTCGTGATAGTGAGCACGGTTGTTATTCCTACTTTCGCATAATAATCAGTCTCAGTGGGAAGCTCCACTGGCGGTTCGCGTCTACAGCCTCTTCGTGAGAGGCTCTGAATGGCGTGTGAAATCTCTTACCGAACTTTTGCGTGCAGCGAGACCTGAGGGCATCAGTCATTAACTCCGTCTGCATCTGCATAATGGACGTGAAGCCGTCGTCCGTGTATGTGCACTCGTTGTCTGCGCGGGCTTCCATGAAACACTGCGAAAATGAATCAAGAGCCCTAGAAAGTAAGAACAAAAGACAAATTTTCGCTATCAGAAGAGAAGAGATCGCTATTTCATATTAGTTCGATAGCTGTAAACTTCGAAAATCTAACTAAATAACAGTGGCTCACAAGAAAATCGTCTGCTCTTTCCATGAACTCGTTCAGTTGACTTTTAATAACCATCTTGATAGTTAATTCAACCTTATCTTCATGTTCCAATATTAAATGTATCCAATATAACTTTTAAATTCAAGCGCAACCATCGATTTCGTACCAGTGATATTTTTTAGAAGACTCATTCTGAGTATTCTGAAAACCGGAAGTAAGTGCTGGACCGGAAGTGCTTGGGAGAGTAACAGTTAAGAGTCACTCGTTGCTCGTATCACGAATAAGCATTCGCGCTTTTTGTTCGTAACACGGAAAATCAAGCAAGCGAGCGCGAGCTTTTCTGAGCACACGTCCGCTTTGCTTAGCTCACAAGGGACAGCTTTGGGTTGCTAAGTTGTTAAAGGGGCCATGACATGGTCACCCCAACAATTTGTGGTTTTCAGCGAAAACTAGAAGTAAAGGGCCTATTATGCTTATACAGATATGAAAAGTGCGCCGTGAAAGACTATTTCAGCGCAAAACAAGCCCTTGAAGTCGCCGGTCCGTAAACCCCGCCCACCGCCGGCCACCGCCATTTTGCCATGGCGCGTGTGACGTCATGTGCTGGAAGGAGCGGAGCCGTCGTCTTCTACCGAAATAAGAATGGCAGAATGGGCGTGTTGGCTTTGCATATTGACGTGTAAGGCGCGACGACGACAACGGACAGAGGGAGAGTACACACAGACAGAGCGCCAGTCAGAGCGCTATGTGTGTGTGTACTCTACCTCTGTCCGTTGTCGTCGTCGCGCCTTACACGTCAACTTCTACAGAAGTTTCGGCCGCTGCAAATCGTTCACTTTCAGTGCCAAAGTGAAGAGAGCTAAATTATCTCGATTTTACATGCAGCTGACCACGGAACAATATCATTCGCCGGAAATGCAGACGCTCGCACAGCTACCTCCTTGTTACGCCACGGTTCGCGAGTGCGCCAGCGTTGCCCGACTCGCAGGCCGCTTGCTTGTTAATAGAAATATTTAATTATAAATTAAGCGCTTGACCAAATGCGGTAAAGTTTCCCCAGCTTATTTGTGAATGCGCAAGGATTAAACCCTCATAACACAGATTATGACCGAAAATTGGGTGTCATGGCCCTTTAACTATTAGCTTCTTTTTTTCTTGCTTATACATCATGGTGTACTTAAAAATGACGCGCTATAATACCGAACAATACATTCAGTGGTGCAACGGTACGCACCTACATTCGTCCATCTTGACCGAGAGCTTATTTTGGAGCGTGAAACTGCACCTCAGGTATTTTTGAAGCAGGCTTTTCTTCTTGCACAGAGACGGCACCCCAGCTTCGGCTTCAGTGGTACGCAGAAAAAATAATTTCGCATTGTCAGTACGACAGTCAACTTCAATAAGGGAAGCGATCTATGAAAATGAAAGCAGTACCTTTCTTTTCCGCCAGTGTGATTTTGTCTGAAACGTTACAGAGGAATAGGTTCTGTTATTCGCTCAATGTGCGCTCGATGCTTAAGGAAGAAAATAGTGGCGTCTTCGTAAAAAAAAAATAATAAAAAAAGAAGAGCTTCATCCTTACTTAACCAAATGTACATTCAGAAAAACATAGCTGTATTCATGTCGGATAAGTGTTCTTCACATGACATATATGCCTACCCACATGACCAGCACCACCCTGCCAACTTCGGCAGTTCGTGAAAAGCGTTGAGTTTTTGTGGTAATTTATGTGCATCATATTAGACGCCGCAGCCTTGCTGTTTTTTTTTTTCTATGCCTTGTCCTCCGTAAAAACGACTTTATGCTTGGGGAAGTAGCAAGCTCTGTCTGTAAAAGAGAGCGTCGTATTGCGATTTGGACAGCCTCTCTGTAATGTACAAGGATAGTGTTTGTTACGGTTTACTTGCAAGAAGAAAAACAAGCTGAACGAACACTTTACCAGTATTTCAAACTGTATAAAAGCATACCGCTCCACTTTTTCCCCCTTTCTGAACTTTCACATCGCAACATATCGATAAGATTAAAGGGGCCCTGCAACACTTTTCCGAGTAACCAACGAATGGCTTCACTAAACGAGTTTATTGCCTCACGAATCGACCACCGCAAAAATTTTTAGAATCCTTCAAGCACGAGCGGAATTACAAAGATTAGTCGCGCGCTGAATTGTTTTCTTCTCTCGTCCCGACGAGCGCGCTGGAAGCTAAGCAAGGAGGGATAGCATGGGGGGAAAGAAGTTAAGTCGCGCGTGCGTCATGACCTTGAGCACTTTTTCTTTATTTTTCTTCGAACGCGCGGCTTACGTTTACTGAGATCGCGCGCGAGCGCGAGCGTGGGCACGTGGCGGCCTCCCTTGGCGGGCGCAGTAACTATGCAGCCCACGATGCTCAAATCAGCCAATGGCCATGAATTTGGGTATGTGGCGTGGTCATTTGGGTGTATATCATTTCTCGAGAAAAGAGAACGATTTCTAGCTGTCTTTGGGAGAATTAATTGCTAATTTCAGGCCGCGTGCCGGGCTATAATGTTTAGCTCGCGGGTTCTCGGAGGCCTCGACTACCGATCGGCGGGGTTTTCTGACCAGGCTTAAAAAGTGCTGCAGGACCCCTGTAACAGCGATATCATTTGCCAAGTTATTCATCATCCCTAACATATTCGGGTAAACGTGCTCGTGATCCTGCTCATTTTCTCCCTTCCAAAGGTTCACCGATTTCTGAAAAAATTACATCTGCACAAGCATGCAAACGAGGATGCCCACCTTCTGGCTCGCACCGGGAGGAGTACTTGTCCTGCACAACGTTAGTGAGGTACACAAAAGTCTTCCAGCTCTTTCACTTTCATGCTGCAGTTGGTCAAGCTTGCGTGCCTGCTCTACGCAAGAGCCATACCGACCAAGAAACCTGCACGCAGAGTAATGGTAATGTCACTCAAGCGAATAGCCCTAGGAAGGTCGCACCGATTAACCAATCGCGAAATAACCAAGACAAAAGCTGCAGAACTCAAAGATAACGACTGATCCCTACGGAGTTCTACGGTAGCGTCGCGTTTGCACAGATGCGACCCAAGCGCATAACGGTCAATTTTCAGCGCGTCTAAAATACTCAAAAGAAGAAATAGTGTTGACAAATCGTATTGAAGACAGTTGGATCGAATACCCGTCTACCGCGCCGCCACCGCGCCTGTTGAAACGTCAGTGGCGGTCTTGGCAGGTCAGAGAGTTCAGTGTATTTACAGTTAGGTAGACCCATACAGTTGCCTACAATGTTTACTCAAAGGGAGCTGTGGTGCTGAGATCGTTACACCACCGTGGGAATGATGGGTAGTACACGAATTTGCGTAGTCTGTGTGATTGCGGTTTTGTCTGTTGTTTAGACATTTGTTTCGGATAAAAGGATGTCTTGTTGTGAACCTCGTGAGCTGACTTGAATTGGTCAGCTTAAAAGGGTCAATATGGTGATGTGGGGCTGCTTAACTTTTCCCGAACTTCATCCTGCGTCAACGCGGCTGCAGGCCACACGGAGCCGAAAGGACGAAGGTTATACTAATCCGTGCACTACCCACCATGCCCTGCGCTGGCTGAAGCGCTATGCGTTCTAGCTCCGACAGGCACTGGCGCCCAGATTTTCCCTCTGATGTGCTATTATGAAACTCTTTGGGTATACCATTCAGAAGAAGACATAGTTTTATGTCGGCGTGGTGCCGCTACAAGTGGATTGTTATCAACTTTCCCATGTCGCTTGATTTCAGCAAATAGCGTGCGGGTGCGATCCACACTTAGGTGCTATTACTTCATATTCCTAATACTCACATGCACGCCTGCACGGTATCCTTCGACATGGAAAAACTCGAGAAGAAATTGACCACGCAGAAGGAAAAGAGCTTGACTAGCTTCCTGTACGAGCAGCCCGGCGGAGGCAGGTTCTCTAGTTGGGCAAGACCAAAAAGCAAATCGGTCAGCGTGCTCGGCAAAAGAGTAACGCGAAATAGCGTCTTTAACTTACCTTATTCACCATTTAACCATTCACTGACAGCACAGATCTGTGATCTGTTTAACGTCACAGTTTTCAACTGTCGTGTACGCATAGCAATGCTCTTTGATATAGTTGAACTCTTCCACTCTGCTCACCCGGTAATTAGTTACATAATCAATGAAGGTATAGAACATGGCCTCTTTGCAGCGGCCCCTCTTCGAAGCTTTTTGTTAAATGTGTAATTATGAATGCGATTCTCGTGAAATTACAGGTTATACAACAGTATTGTGGGTTATAGATTTATTTATTTAGAATACGTCGCGGGTCCTTGGTAGGGTATTGCGTGAGGGGGGGTTACACTGGTGAAAAAAATATGCAAGTCCAAGAAAATCTTCAGAAGTGCCTGCGAAACATGTCGATAACATACAGTGACGGGCATTATTATACATTTTTAAAAATAAAATGGGCTGTTTACGTACCAAAATTTCACACGCTTCAAACTTGTGCAATAGCCACTGCTTAGCTCGCGCTGCATTAATAAGTGCTCACGCCAGATGAAAGATATGTTTGTAAGCTCCGATGATATATGGTTTCGCCGTAACGATTATTTTTCATAAGTTCTAAAACAAAGCAAGGTTTTGGTGATATTTTAGTCGTCTAGGTCCTTTGTACAGCAAGAATACATTTAACTATTGCAAGCTATCAAACTTGTCGAAAAGATTTAAACCTTGTAGCTAAGCGATAGTCACTGGATGACAACCACGGGTCTCCACTTTCGAACACTGTCGTCCATTTCAACTTCGTCGACTGTAGCAATGCCCAAAGCAGACACAGAAATGTACCGTTACTTCCGACAACGCAGAAGAAAAGCGCACTGATCCAATATCATGGCCCAACTATTCTTTAGGTATCCTAACTTTCTGAGCAGGCGATGTACAGGAATAAAAGCTTGGGCGATATTCAGTCACTACAGTTTCATACAGATGGACAGTAATGTCAGAACACGTTGAAGAACACCACATGGTTGAAATTTCCCAAGCCCCCCCACTATGGTGTGCCTCATAATCATATGGTGATTTTGGCACGTAAAACCCCAAATTATTATTATTATTATTATTATTATTATTATTATTATTATTATTATTATTATTATTATTATTATTATTATTAAGTGTACATAACTACGGCTTCACTAGAAATGAGTCTAGATCTTGTTCTAATACTGTTGGGTTAATATAATTGCCATCACTTTATTGCCGACGAAATCGCGCTGATCTGTTATTTATTGGCAAGTTAGTTCACGGTTTGATATCCTGCCCTGTACTTCTCAACTGCGTTAATTTTCGAATTCCGCGTAAGTTAACCAGAGAGAATAGACTGTTTCATGTACCCATCTGCCTCTTCCAACATTCTACCGTTTCAGAATATAAAGTCTCTAAAAATTTTTAATCTTCTTGGCCTTGACGTTTTTCATAGTGCACAGTCATTTTCTACATCCGAGCTTTGCACTCTCTCAACATAGTTTTGCACAATGTACAAATTCTAGCCTCCTCCGTCTTTCAGCCAGCCTTCCGGATACTTGTATATATGCAATATTATTTTTCATTCTCCTTCAATATTTCTCGTGTTGTCTTACTGTATTCTTCCCATTTCCTGTTGATTTATTTTTGTCTATGTGTTTTTGCTCTTTTTATTTGTATTTCCTTCTGAAGATTGTACATATTGTATTAGTCTTTATTGTTTTATTTTTTGCGTGCGCCTTCACAAGGATCTTAAGGTTGTTCCTGGGCACGGTTAATGATTAATTAACTAATTAATTATTTATTAAATAAATAATTAATTATTTAATTGAATAAAAGCAACGCCCAGTTCCAACGAGGACTTCGAACCACAGCGTTGTCTTTCTGTGTCCCCTTTCTGATTGTGCGCTAATGTTTCTCCCAGTGCCACGCCATCAAGTCCAGTTTTTTTATACTTTACAATTCGTACAATTCCGTACTGTGTGATATACGATGACTGCAGAAACGTATAGGGCGCTGCCATTGCATACGGAATGGACGTGTGAAATCGCGCAGCTACAAAACGTGTGAGCGTTCGCCGTTCAGTCGTATGTGCGGCATATCCACTGCTGTTCTACGTCCGCATTATTGCCGCTTATTACGCGCCTACGTGCACTCAATCGGCAGCACTTCCTTGCTGCTCCCGTTTTTTATTAACATAAATTGTAAGAATAATGAGCTATTAGATATATTCGCGCTCAATTTTATTTAAAAGTGCTCATTTGCATTGCAATTAAGATCTTAACAGTTAACATCATAACGAAATGCTTGGTGCACGCTTTTGCGAAGCTGCCAAGTTGGAACGACCATTTGTTTTGTAACGCAAATTAGGACAGGGTACTTCAAAAGTAGCGCTATAAACTTATGATTCCCTCTAAAAAACATTGCTTGACTACATATCTGCTTTGATTTCGCAATGCAAACTTATGTTCTAAAATGAATAATTAAAAATTCAGTGACTAAGCTTTTTGTTTAGCTCCTATCTAGATTTCCCTATTTTTATGCAGGTAATTCCTGCCTCTTCTGGTGCATCAGAATAGGCAGAACAATGTTATAGGTCGCAGGGAAATTTCGGAAAGTCTGCCCTAATAATAAAGAAAGCATGTTGTTTAGAAATACGTTTTACAATTACGAAAGTGTTTCTTTTTTCTCTGTCGAGGAAGGAAAGTGCTTCTACTGTAAGGACGTTGTGACGATCTCTGCTGCTTATCATAAAGCAATAAACGACTACCTTGTCAAGCAATTAAGCAGCGACTTCATTACGATTAAAGGCAACAAACATTAAGTATAATCGGCTATTATCCCTGGAATAGTACTGAAGACTTTACGAGGCATGTATACTTTTTGCATGTCCTAATTAAACATTCGCTTGTTCTCACGTTTGCTGTACGATGGATAGATGGCGTGTTTCTCCCTGGGCAAGAACTTGCAGGCTGACTTCGCCGACTCTCCGACTAGCATTTCCTGCATGGTGACCATTTTCGTGGAGAGCCCGTCCAATTTTTTGCACTCGCTGTGGGATATGATTTCGTTCGTGCATTCTTGGAGTTCTTTGATCACCCTGGCGAATAAAGCAAATTAAGCATTATTAATACCCTGCTCGCCGTTGGTTAGAAGGGGCGTTATGGGTTAAACAGAACTAACCCGCAGACTTCGTCGTCCTCATTCGCTTTCCTCGCCAACATTTTCAGAGAAGGTGTTGTCGGGCCTGTTTCGTTTTCAGACAGGTTGTAAACGTCCTGGTGTTTGGCAAAATGTCTTTTCCAAATCACCATCTTCCACAAGAAATTTGAGCCACACGTGAAATAACGGCGGAGCGCGTCTTCGATAGCACATCCTCTCGAGTGTTTCCGATACGCCTCTGCAAAATATTAAGAAGAAAAAAAACAGCATCTGTCGTTGCAGATTAGCTTTTTTCTTCAACTCTTCCGCAGTAAGCTCTGCCACTGTTTGGCGATTCCTTCATCCGACACGCAATTTCACCGTGACTGAATCATGAGCGTACCTTCGCGCTGGTCATCACCACGGCCGTATTCACTGCTCGCCATGGCCCAGCGCTGAACATCAGAGGCCGCTCTTGGAGCACCTTGAAAACATAATAACAGTAATAAGCATAACTCCCGCAGTAAAACAGTTTAAGCCGGGTAAACATTTTGGCTATCAACATTACGGTCGCGAAATGCGTCTTACTACTCAAGTAAAGAATATTGCAACTAGTTTGTAACGTCATCTTGAGCAACTGCGAATACTTGTTTTTGTGTGTGTATGGTTCTCGTACCATCTGTGCACTTATCCGTGCTCCTGTGTAGCTCGTACGCATACACAGAGGAAAAACGGTAAAAGGAACATGGCACTGAAGCTTTAATGCAGTTTGAGAAAACTGCATAGCCCTCTCACGTGCGCAATACCTTCTGTGCACGAGCTTTTCTCGTTTGTGAGCGTGTCTGTGTGCGCACGTCGGTGCCTTTTTCTCGTTGTATCTTTCGTTGTGGTTTCGACAGCGGTGAGTAAGAGACGGCTCCTTTACTATTTCAATGTATTTGTGTTTTAACTCGGCCTCCTTCTCGATTAAGATAACCCTAATAAACGTCAAGGTGCTGCATGAATGGTCTAAGAAATTAGAGAAGACATGTCCAAATAATTTTCTGAAGAGTTCAGCTGACGAAGGAACGATAAAATGTGTAGCTAGTCATTCCCTGCGAATGTTGTAGCTCCTGTCCCATTCCTTGGAGGTACGAGTATGCGTGTGAGCTTTCTTGCTATTTACGCGTATGTGTTTGGTATGCGCAATGATGTTTAAAAGTGCTACAACAAATGGGTCTGCTATTGCTGAACCAACGCCTGCTGAGCTCACTACGGTTAGGGTTGGTCGCTTTATGTGGATTAATGTCCCAATGTAACAGAGGCTATCAGGCACGCCGTCGACCTCCGGAGGTTCTTTAACGCGCGCATAGATCGCACAGTACACGGGCCTCTAGCATTTCACCTCCATCTAAATGCGACCATGGCCGCCCGGATCGAACCCGCGTCTTTCGGGTCAGTAGCCGAGCATCGCAACCGCTGAGCTCCCGGGGCGGCGCTCAGCATGCGGTCAAGTATCGACTTATTATATAGGTATAAGTCGGTTGCTTACTTTTTATTTAAGTCGGTATATAGAAATCGGCCCCTTTATTCATGCCAACGTGGTTTCTTTCTTTCTTTCTTTCTTTCTTTCTTTCTTTCTTTCTTTCTTTCTTTCTTTCTTTCTTTCTTTCTTTCTTTCTTTCTTTCTTTCTTTCTTTCTTTCTTTCTTTCTTTCTTTCTTTCTTTCTTTCTTTCTTTCTTTCTTTCTTTCTTTCTTTCTTTCTTTCAGCCTTGCTTCTAACTTTTACTATTGCACTCCGTGTGACTATACGGATGAACCATTTCTTCGCCTCTATAATTGTGTGCAGTCGACAATCTGTGCCTCCTGAAGCTATTATGTCTTTGAATGGAAGCCCAACTATGGCTGACATTTTAAAAGAGGCCATGACATCCAATCTTCGATCATAATCTGGGTTACTTGGATCAATCCTTATGCGATCACAAAAAAAAAACTGGCGACGTTTTAGCGCATTTGGTCGAGCACTTAATTTATAATTGAATATTTTATGAGCACGCCAGCAGCCTGAGAGTTGGGCAACACTGGTGCACTCGCGAGCCGTTACGTAACAAAATGCTTGCTGTTCGAGCGTCCGCATTCCGTTGAACTATTTTGTTACGTGGTCAGCAGCGCGTGTAATTGAGCTATGTAAGCTTTCTGAACCTTAACACTAAAACTGAACGATTTGCAGCGGCTGAAACTTTGGTAGAAGCCGACGGCTCCGCTCCATGCAGCGCATGACGTCACGCACACCATGGCAAATTGATGGTCGCCGGCGATGGGCTTGGCTTATAGCCGGCGACATCTAGGGCTTATTTTGCAATTAAATTTACTTTTACAGTCCATTTTTTCATTTATTTAGGAAATATATGAAAAAATTGACTATAAAAATGGACTGTGAAAAAATGGACCCTGTACTTCTATTTTTTGCTCAATACCGCAAATTGATGGGTGACCGTGCCATGGCTGCTTTAAGTTCGCTTACCTTTCAAGAACGGCGACATTTTGTTGTTGCCGGTGATGTTTTGACAATCCAAAGAGTGCCTTTTCAAGGACTGGCCCAGGAAAAACTTCATGTGCGCCTTCAGATTTTCGTCGTCCGTGCAGTTTGTGTCCTTAAGAGCGACGTTTCCGCACTCCACGTAGGTTTTCAAGAGTCTAAGTGGGGAATAACGAGCAAGGTTCGCCTTAATGTGACAAGTTTAGCACAGTTAACAGTGTACTGAACAGCTTACTCACTCGCATATTGTTCCGGGCGTCAGTGACTTTCCTTCCATATGGAAATGGAACGCTGCGCCGCACTTGAAAAACAGCTTCACGGCACGAACCCGCAAGCAGCTACGTTCCGCTTCTTCCCGGAGTACGAGTAGATCTGCAAAATACAGGCTTTGTTAATAAGTGATACACCCTAAAGTACATACGCCCTATAAATGACACCTGCCAAGACCAACATAGCAGGGTCCGTATTCACAAAAACGTCTTACGCCAAGAATTTTCGTAAAAGAATATTTCGCACAATCAGGTTGCGAAAAATCATTAATGAAGCCGGCTGAACAATGGGAAAACACACTTGCGAAAGGCAAGTTTTGTGAATTCGGCCCCGGATGTTTTTACGGCGAAGCTGTCGTAGTCTTCGTAGTAGTAGCAGCAGCAGCAGTAGTAGTAACTGTCGCGCAGGTCACGTGACCAGGGGGGGGATTGAATGACGGAATAAATAAAAGAAAATTATGATGATGCTGCTTCCTTCCTGTGCAGCCGTGATGGCAACACGCGTTTTGGGTGAGTGGACGGTTGTCCTAATAGGCCACGGCCGCGCTGGAACGCTACCGCAGCGTTCCAGTGCGGCCGTAAATGACCTTATTATCGCGCGTGATCCGCATGGCTAAACCTGAAGAACAAAGAAACAACGAAGAAATCCTTAGTAAAGCTTTTGCGCAAAACTAATGCCTGACGAATGGGGCGAGAGCTTCGCTTTCCGACGGTTTTCACAGCGTGGAAGTGGCTAAATTTTTGTTGCTGTTAGACCTACCCTACAGATTTTTTTTTTAGAAATCGTCTGTGGCTGCACGTAGAATAATTCTAGTCATTGAGCTCGATTACTTCGAGGAGTGGAATTGGACTACTCGAGTTTTTGGGCGATAAATCGAGATTCATAACCGGCTTTTTAACAATAACTCACTAATTAACTGGTAATTACTGTAGGGCAAATGCAATTCAGCCGCATTGAGTTCGCAAGGCTCGTCTACTTTGAAAATTGTCAGGGTGACAACAACTTCGAAATAATCATTCCGAAAGTGCGTAATCAAGTATATTGGAGTTGCAGTTACCTTTGTGTTTCAGTGCAGAAAACGGTGGTTCGCTAGGTATGTAACTGGAACAACAGTTCATTTTTACCGCAAGTTTGAGGGCGCGTGCTTGAAATCCGCCCAATTCTCAAATTTTGTTTTATATGCCTTGGAAGCTCACCGACTACAATATTACCATAAGGCTATCTGTCAGAAACGTTTTTTAAAATGCTGTATTGTCGGAAAAGATACCTTTGGAAATTTCGTATACATAAAAAGAGGATATATCTCATAGCCGATACCAGGGCGCTTTCCTTACTGTTATTTGGGACTCTACGTGAAAGATCACCACGGTAAACAGTGTGCCCTACTCCCCCCCCCCCCCCCCCCCCTCCCCCCCCCGCTCCTCTCCATGCCACTTTTCTAGCGCTGTATCAACCAAGATCAAAGGTTCGAGTTTAGCTTTCAGATGCAGCTTTCTTCATCATGTGCTTCATACTGAACAAAGGCTACTGCAGAGCTGGCGGACGCTTATTGGAGCGTGTTTTTATCGGAGGCATGGGTTGCCAGCGGACAGCTTCTCACAACCAATGCGGTCATTCAACCTCTATAGGCCTCAGTTCAACGGATGCGTGGAGCGGCCGGATCCCGACTTCATTGTGTTCGGACACAAAACGCCGGCTCAGTTGAAACTTTCTGGCCGAATTGTAAGCGGGTCGGTCAGCGACTGTAACCGTCGGCACGCCCTCTACGCTCTCTTCAGCCGTTCACGTCTTCAATCTGCGCCCGTGGGCAAACGATATAGTCTGAAGAAGTGAAGCGTATAGCGATGCTCAACATCTTACCGCTATAAAGGTCGCAGGTCAGGTTCTTGTCGCTTATCTTCTTCCTTATTAGGTTAGATTCCGAAGTCATGAAGAACGGGTTCCTTGTACAGCCAGTGTTCCTCAGCGCCATGGTCAGGCAGTCGACGTAAATTTGCATCACGCTGCGCAGCAGTGAACTATGGTGGTACTTCCATCTGGCATTTCTACTGTCAGTGACTATGAAATACACACGCTGCGTTCAACATCTGCACAATACGATATCTTGCAACGAGAACCTAGCTGTTCTCAAACTCCCACTTTTTCCACTCCCATCGAGGAATTAGGCTCCTCATGCAAAATTTTACCGAGATTGTATGCCCAGCATCTTGAAGAAGTTTCTGTATTTCCTCCCTTCAAAGAACTTCCAGTGTCTTTTCATTACGCGTTTTCTGGGCTAGTCTGTTTCTTAAAGCGAAGGAAATTCTGCATCATAAAAGTCGTGACACATGCCTCAAAAACACAGCGCAGCGTGCATGATCGACGTTACGTGGATTGCTGATGGAAAAAATCTTCGGCTTAACAAGAGGTGCTACGTAATAATTTTTAACTCGGTGATTTTTTACCAATATTTTTCAAAGCCTTGTGGTTGTGAATAACATGTTATTTTAGGCAACGGCCGAATATAATTCTGCACATTTACTTCGGAAATGGCATATACAGGTTGTTTCACGTAACTATAAAACCAAGGATTACAAAAAAAAAAAAAAAGCCGTTGACCGCAAATGAACGAAACCAAAGACATGTGGTTTGCCGTCATGTGAGCTTATTACGCCATGACGCTTATTGCGCTTAATTAGTTAATTAACTGATATCAATTATACAAGATGTTTAATATTCATTTAGGGCGAAGTGTGCTTCTTTCCGTTGTAAAGGGCATTCCAAAACGACCGATCCATTTTTTGGTGGCGGCGCACGCGCTGCGTGATAAGTTTTTCCGGTGTTTAAGAAAAGCCCGCAAAATATGCAATCAAACCACGTGACTGCGCTCCAGTGTTACCGTATTGCAGCGCTCTCAACCATGCTTCGAGCGAAGCAACCGTGCACGCGGACCGCGGCGAAATGGGCGACCGCGGCTGTAGGCACCGGCTTCACAGCACGTCAGCATTTTTGATGGTGGGACACGGCAACGCCTCCTTTATAAAACTTATAAAGGAGGCTCACCCCCGTATTCCGAAACAAGCCTCGACTCGAATTCCAGCCTTCACTTGACTGAGCAGAACACAGCGCCGCCGCTCGACTGAAAATGACTCAGCGGTTCTCACGAAATGACGCCGGCTATCGGTAATACGAAGTGAACATTTTTGCCGAAAGGTAGATCTGCCATCGACATTCTCGATTCAAGGTCGCGCGCCGAGTGAAGGGACGTTCTAGAATACGGGGGATAAAGGAGGCGTTGGACACGGCAAGGAAGCGCCGTCATTCCCGATAAGCGATAGGGTGACGGTCCGCGCACATGGTTGTTTCATTCGAAGCATGCTTAAGAGCGCTGCAATACGGTAGCGCATGAGTGCTGTCACGTCGTTTTATTTCTTATTTTTCGTATTTTGCGGGCTTTCTTTAAACGCCGGAAAAAATCACGCAGCGCATACGTTGCAAAAAAAAAAAATTGGATCGGTCGTTTTGTAAGGCCTTCGACAACGTAACGAAACGCATTTGGCCCTAAAGTGAATAATAAGAATGTTGCCTAATTGAGCTTAGTTAACTAAAAGCAATATAAAAAAAATTCCTAACGAGTGCCACATGTCGGCGAACCATGTGTCGTTGGTTTCATTCATTTGCGGTTAAGCACCTTAATTTTTTTTAATCCCCGATTCTTTTTACGGGAAACAGCCTGTATACATTGTCACACAGCCGGTATCCGAAACAATAAAAAAAAATTATAACCAACGTTTTCAATGCCAGTTATCGTACATATAAAAAAAAAAGTGCAAGTGGACGCAAGCGGCGAGATATTCTTTCTCATGTTTCTAGATCACAATTAACGGAGCCTTCGAGTATACAAAGGCTTAGGGAAATGGTAAGCTCGTCAGTGCATGCGCTTATGACCAAGCAAACAAACAAACAAACAAACAAAAAAACGGGCTGATAAGCTGTCATGGATGCGATACGTTGGCGTGCGCTTTGCTTATTCATACACCGCACTGTCCAAAACGGTTTAATATACGATCTTGCATTCTTTTCCCGACAACTTTGCTGTTTGAATGATCCC
Organism: Rhipicephalus appendiculatus; assembly: GCA_030522465.1. Lineage (NCBI taxonomy): Eukaryota > Metazoa > Arthropoda > Arachnida > Ixodida > Ixodidae > Rhipicephalus > Rhipicephalus appendiculatus. The sequence goes on along the minus strand of JALIZH010032945.1, from coordinate 17,187,046 downwards.
GTTTAATTACCGCGAAGCATGCAAAAGGCACATCGAAAGGCATCCGCCTATGACAGCGCTCGTGCCCTGATGACATATATGCATAGACGAAGATGCACAGACTTTCTTCTAAGATGCTTGTCGCCTCGGCAGCAAACACAATACAATTTCTCGTGGCTTCATTATATAACGTAGTGTCACGGCACGTCTATTACGTAATTATTGCCTCTTTACTAATATACTAAAATGTTATTTGGATGTTTTTTTTTCGTTGTTGGTATACAGGGGATGTTCAAAATCAAATAGTTTTCATGCGGTGTTGTCATCGTATACGATTACTTGACTTACACCAGTGTGGTGTCGTAGTGAGCCGCGCATATACTCGGCTCTATTTTGTCATTCTGATGATAGCTGTTGATAGTAATTTAAGTGGCGGAACAGTGGACGAGTCACCTACGTGACAGTCCATGCAAATTATTCTTGATAGCTGTGGTTTGCACTGGTTTGTTCTTATTGCTTCGCTGGAGTTTAAGCTTAACGGGACGTTCACGTGCGGCGGCACCTGCGAATTTGCCAAATTATAACTAGAAATACGCAAAGCGCAGCATGGCAAAGCTAGACATAGAAGAATCTATCCCTCTTGCGTCCAGAACGCTGCTAAAAATATAGACCCACGCTTAACGAACAGTTAATAACTGCGCGCACTCAATAGACACAATGTCACCTCAGCAAACATTCTGTGTTCATCGAAACCATAGCGCTAATAAGACAGGGACCACAGAAAGAGGACGGTCCCTGTCTTATCAGCGCTATGGTTTCGATGAACGTAACGAACCAACTAGCCCAAAAGTCTGTTCTCTTGAACATTCTGTGCTCCCGACACGCTCAGTATAAATACTCACTGGCAGTCGTTACCCTTCCTTGAAGCCAGAAAGTTCACATTTTTGTTGCATTCTTCTCTTCTTCGAGAGAACTCAGTGTACTGACATTGTTCCACTGCGAAACAAAAAAAGTAAGAAATAATGTTCTCCGCAGCCAAGTAATTTGAAAACTTTGTATGGCATAGAGTATTAGTACATATAGTTAGACATCTTTCACTAAGGTTGAGCGGTAGGTTAGTTGGTGCAGCATAATTCCAGTGTTTCACAGTGCATGGAACAAGGACGAGCAGCGCTCTGTGTGTCTCTTCTTTGTTCGTCCTCGTTCCATGCGCTGCGAAACATTGAAAGGCACCCTTACCTTCGTGTCCTCGCATGTTTGGGGCACTTTGTGCAGAAACATCTGTGCTTTCCCCCTGTGCTATGCAGGCCATCATAATGAAGGTGTAGGCTAACAGGCTGCCCGCCGACATTGTTCTGAATTGGCAAGTCTGCGGGCAAAAAAGAAAAAAAAACAAAGGAGAGAAAACCACAGTTAGCCTCGTTAATGGGAAACATCTCTTGAGTTCATGGTACCCTCGAGCCCTCGAGTGGTGGCTTTACTAGCGCCCGTCCGATGATATAAGGCCGTGCCTGACCTTTGCCGTCCGTCACTGCATCTTTTTTATTTTTTTTTTTAACTCTAAACATTACTTTTTTCCAAAATCAGCGCTAAGTATTCATTTCTCATCTTCCCTCATTTCATTTTAGTTCGGTTATATCCTCATGGGTGAAACCAGAAATTGGGCAGCGGAAGCACCACGTAGAAACAAGATATGTGTTGGCAACGAGCAGCAGTCGTTTCCACTTGCAAGTGCTTACATGACAAACTAACTTTATCAGCGCGTTCGGCAACTCAGATTTTTGTTTCTGAACTGTGCCTCGTACTCAGTCTCTTCGAGCGAGGGGGGAAGTATGTCCTGCCGCCTGCACATCGTTTGCATTGCAATGTATGAGGTGATAATCACTCGCTCATTGTTGTTCTGCCGTCATGACTGCTCTACGATTGAGAACATAAAATGAAAAAAAAAAAAAGGAGGACATTTTACCGCACATCGTTAACACCCCCTCCCCGCCTACCTTCCCGATTGAAGGTTCTGTCCAGATACGTACCTACATTAGGACGCGATTAAGTAGCGACTAACTTTCCTTAATTATTCTACGGAGAAGTCAGGTTCAGTACCTTGCTCATCGTTCAAAGATGAGTGCCTTATTCTCTAGCAGCTACCGTATATATACGTTTAACTGCGCCGAATAAAGCACTACGTTACCGGCACTCTTGGACATCCAGCGGCTTCTTTCTTCCTTTGTTTGCAAACTTGCTGAGCTATTCTACTCACTTTTTTACGCATGACGGAGATGAGCTGCCTCATTGTATTCCGCGCACACGGTATAATGATAAATATTAAACTGGCTGATACTGAGTGCGAGCGGCCTATAGTTGCCGTGAATACATAGGTGTATGTAGCGCGTGGAACACAACAAGGACGAAAGAAGCACTTCAGCCATTTCGTTTCTTCTCTCGCTTTGTCTTGTTCACGTTACACGTACACCTACAATATATTTTGCATCAACAAAGGAGTGTGAATTCTCAAGCATATGTTGTTGGTTTAGGGTTCTCACGTCAACGCGTAATCATTTTAACGGCTTGTGTGATTACTTCCGGCTACATGGGTAATGGCTGAAATTGACTGAACCGCGGTTCAGAGGCACTTGTGAATGGCACGTTCGAAATAACAGTGGTAGTCACCTTAATATTAATGCCTACACAGAAGCGGTGATATATTGCGAGCCGACAGGTTAAATAAAGGTTCTAATTTATGACAGCGGGGCTCACCTTTACAGATGTCGCAATCTTGGTTACAGGTCTCTGATGCCAACCGTGTCACCTTGCATTCCTGCAAAGCCCGCTGGAGCTTTAGGTGCGCCGACGGGGGAACGCGAAGCGGCGTTACCCAGCACGGGTTCCTCTCCCAACGCTGCGCCGCGGGGCACACAGATGCCGTTGGGAGGTGTTTGTGCCAGCCGGCTTCGGAACACCAGCCGCGCTTTTCCAAGGCACGCGCGCCGGGAAAGAGCGATGGTGATAGCAATGTAGTTGGCGAAACCTTGGCGACTTCCTCGTCGTCTAGAGGAAGTCGGTGGAGTGGGTTATGACATGTTTTGAATTAGGGCAAACGACTTTCTAAAAGATCCCAGCCTTTCGAGATTTTAACCTGCACGTGCATCGTCCGGTGGTTCTGTCGTTTAGCGCTGCCCGTCCAAAGGTTTTATCAACACAGAAGCGCTTGCGACACGATTTTTCAATTTCGGAACCAAACGAGAATTGCTCGCTTGATTGGTCCTTATTCCAATGCGCTTACTCATGGGGGGAAGGAGGGAAGGGCGGGGCTGGCCAAGATACCGGTGGTGAAGGGGATAATGCAGGAAAAACTCTGAACTTGTATAACGCGATAAGGCAGAATGTATCTGATTATTCGGAGATGCATAATACTTAACCTGGCGATTTACCGAGTTTATTTATTCGTAACAATTAACAGGATTAGCTTCTTTGTGTGTCCTACACATTCGCAAAACAAACATGCTCATCTTTTTGAGCCCAACGAAGACTACGCGGCTCAGTATGACTGTCATGACTGATCACCACGCCCAGCGCAACTGCACGAACGATACAACGGACGTACAAACAATCCTCCTCAAAACAGCTGTAAAAACGTTGGAAGCTTCTTCCGGGTGAGATCGTGTTGAAGGGTGCCTTATCTACGGGTTTCTGCTGCAAAGAATGGATAGCAGCACTTCTATGGCCAGACACGTTACTTGGCCACCTAGGCCCGCATTCACGAAAGACACCTGTGCTAGGATTGTTCGCGATAGAAAATTTCAGCCAGTCGTGGTGCTGGACATATCATTAGGAGAAGGCAGCTGGCGAATGGCAAGGCGGGCAGCGATTACAGATTTCAAAGGTTCCTGAGTCTGGCAACGGGCATGACAGCATTCGGTGGACTTCTTTATGTTTGGTTTGTTCAGCGGTGTATTTCTAGCGCAAAGTGAGGCCACGAAACGTAAATTATCTTCTCCTTCCACGCCCCCGTAACAATCTCATGCACTGTCTCTCATTATACGCAAAGTTGCTCAAATGTGGATTTGATCGGCACATTCGGCAAACTCTGGTCAGCAGAACTGCGCCGTGATCGAGCGAACATAAAAAAAAGTCATCTTTTGTTCCAAAACAATAACAACAATTTTAAAAATCAACTCAGGACGTCTTTGACGTTGATGAGACGAACATTGAAGAAATGTATCGACATACGGTATTGTCACCGTCTTAGCACGTCATGCGTGAAACGTGACTGAACACGCTGCGCCATCTGACGGCGCCGCTATTCTCTCTCTCTCTCGCTGTATATATATATATATATATATATATATATATATATATATATATATATATATATATATATATATATATATATATATATATATATAAGTGGTGCACGCTCCTTGAATCAGGTGATTATTCACTAATATGCAGTGCAGGCGCACAGGGGACTGATGCTGCTCCCGAAGTGTCAACCTACACCAAGACACAGATGAATATTCCGCTCCTGCGCACGCCTGCCAGAGATAAATGGCTTAGGGCCTTAGGCAATGACGACAGCCCAGTATGTCCAGGGGAAGCATCAACGAAACACCAGACACCAGACCCAACTGCCTGTGCAACCAACGTACGCGCACATCAGCTAGAACGTCCGGTGAGGCGTCGATCTGCAAGAAAGACAAAGGAAACGACATCGCCCCGTCGCCTGACAGGCGTTATCGCCCGGCAGCCCCATCCCATCGAGAGCGCCCGACCTCCAAATCAGAAAGGAAAAAGACCGGTCCCTATCGAAATGTCGAAAAAAAAAAACAGCTTTTTTTTTCTCTTTTCTTTTTTTTCTTTTTTTTTATGTTTTATGTTCAGCGCATCCTGCATATGGCTCGGATCGGATATTTTATGCTGTCCGCGCGGAAAAACCTCGAGTGCCCTCTAGGGAGCAGTGCAAAGACTAAAATTTGCACCATCTTCCCAAAGGGAACCCTGATGGGATGCGAAGCAGCAGCGTTGCGCATGGGAGCGGTGGAGAGGGTGAAGCGAGAGAGAGGTGACACGTACAGACATGTTTCAACGCGTACGTTAGGCGCGCGTCAGGCGGCAGCTGCGGGCGCTGCGGCGAGCGCGCGGCAGGCGAGGGAGAGAGTGACGTCAGCGCGCACTGCGAGGGGAGCGTGACGTCAACGCGCAGCTGCGGCGTGACCTACTTGGCACCGCTCCAACACCTGCGGCGAGGGGAGCGCGTTGCGGCGCGTTCGTACGGACGCACGGAGGGAGGGACAGCGTTACACAGCCTAGTCAAAGAGCTGCTTCGCATCTAATATACCCCACCCCATAAAGTGGACGGGGGGGATGGGCGGCGGTGTAGCTCAGTTGGTAGAGCATCGGGCGCGTTATTCGAAAGTCGCAGGTTCGGTACCTGCCACAGGCAAGTTATCTTTTCGTCCACTTCTCTTTCTTTACATTTACATTACAATTGCTAATAATAACATCCCCTATAATTTCCTTGGCATCATTGTCTGTTAGTTCACATTAATATTGTGTCTAACAAAGAAAAAACGAGCCCTTAGATTTTGCGCTTCCTTCCTTAATGTGTTCTGACTCATTTTGCAACATCATTTTGCCCTCTATGGAGTGGCTGAAGGAACTAATTCATTAGAGAAAACAATTTTGTTACCGGCGCTCGCGTTTGAACTTGGGCCCCCCACAATCCAAAGGCAAGTGGATTAACCACTGGGCAGCACACCCACGCTTGCGAAATATGAATATATCTTAAACGTGTGAATGCCTTCCACTTTCTACCACCGTGGTTAGGACTCTCGACAAGCAACGTACCTACGAGGGAGGACTAAGGGAACAGCAACATGAATTGTCAGCGGCGCCAGCGACCACTTTGGGCCAAAGCAAGGAGTGAATCAAATAATAAAAAAAAAATTCCCCATCTCCCGCTAAAGGGAACCATGTGTGGATGCGAAGCAGCGGGGAGATAATTAGCTTGAGCGGGAAGAACGTCGCCGCTCTCATTTCACGGCAGCGGTCCGGGCGCTCATCGCGGTGCTGCACAGGAGAGAGAATGAGGCGCGCTGGCTCCGTCATTTTCATACCTCGGAACTACCGTGGCGCCCCCCAGCGGAGTATGCAGCTGTCACACCACCTGTCGTGCGCACCGCTCCGTAGAGGATTCCTAGAGGAGAGGACGGGGGGGGACCGTAGGAGAGGAGAGAGGGGGGAGGGGACGTGCATGCGCTGTGGGGGGTGTGGGACGCGGGAGCCGCTCCGTAGAGTAGAGGATTCCTAGAGGAGAGAGGGGGGAGAGGACGCGCATGCGCTGTGGGGAATGTGGGACGCCGGAGCCGCTCCTTAGAGTAGAGGATTCCTAGAGGAGAGAGGGGGAGAGGACGCGCATGCGCTGTGGGGATTTGGGACGCGGGCGCCGCTCCGTAGAGTAGATGATTCCTAGAGTAGAGAGAGGGGGGTGAGCGTAGGAGAGGATAGGGGGAGGGGACGCGCGTGCGCTGTGGGGGGGTGTGGGACGCGGGGGGCCGCTCGGTAGAGCAGAAGGATTCCTAGAGGAGAGAAAGGGGGTGAGCGTAGGAGAGAGAGGGGGGAGGGGACGCGCATGCGCTGTGGTGGTGTGGGACGCGGGAAGGAGGGACGGACTAAGCCCCCTCCAAACACATGCAAGCAAGATCAAGGAATGGGGTCAACCTGGGCGACAGACACCACCTGCCTAGCCATTGCTAAGCATCCTCTGTGCTCTCGGCCATGACTCTGATGACTGTGGTAGTGGTTGACGGCCTTCATATTACTACAGTGTCCTGGTTCGCATAATGGGTGCTTCCCTACTTCATGAAAGTGGCCGGACGCGGGACGGGGGACGCGGGACGCGGGAGGAACGGACATAGCCCCGAGCATAAGATGCTTCGCATCTAAAAGGTTGTATGGCCTTCATATTTTGGTATGAACGTAGGCTTGATATTTGCAAGCTGGCTTTCCCACATTGTGTGTTGCTGTGAAGCCTACTCATACCCTCGATGTCGTCGTCGTCGTCGATGTGTCCGGTTGACTGCACAGTTGTTTCAACGTCGATAAGCATGTTCGCAATCTGGCCTCCGCCGTGTAACCTCTGTTCCGTATGCCACACAGCTTCGCTGGTTATTCACCTTCACACACTGGAACGGCTCCTCAATGGCTCGGATCCGGGATTTTATGGCGTCCGCGCTGAAAAATTCTCATCTAAAGGGCGAGAGTGTAAGAGCCAACAGCTAAAGCAAACGCCTATCGCCGCTCGCTCAGGGCTAGAGTGAAGTGGCAAATGAGGGCTTCCTCAATGACCACCGCTGAATATCACCCCTGTGTAGTGTGCCGCACAGCTTAACTGTTTTATTTTTTTTACCCCCTCTCTCTCACTTACGCCTCAGTAAAGCTTCTTCCGTAACACAGCCTGTCAAGGCAATGCGAAATTTGTGCCACGTTGTTGTTTAGCCGTAGAGAGCAGCATTTATTTTTCCGTTTCAATCGTGGTGGGCGACTGAAGTGCAGTCGGGCTGCGGTGTTATTTTCTCCTATACACTGCACGTATGGCGCAAGGGCGATCACGACCACCGAAACCATACAACTTTGAACATTTAAATTTTACGTCATTTAGTCATTAATAAACGTTTATAGTTGTCACTCTGCGCCGCCTTTCAACAAAATCGTACGGCACTATAATGAACACCAACAATCCAAAAAATCACCAACAATCATGATTTAGACATGAGCGCATGGGAGGACTGCGAAAATTCGCCGCCCGGAACCTGGAGAACCAGCGCAACCCGATATCTACCTTGTGTCACGAAAGCAGCATTCTCACCGATTTGTACAATTAAATGTTTATTTTCTCCCCTGATTTCTGGCACAGGCTACGCGCAGAAATGACAGTTTCGGAGAGATATTTTCCTTGGCTTGAAGCTGCCCTCCGGCACAACTCGTACGGCGTAGGTTCTATCAACGCGTGCTGAGAGTACGGCAAAGCTCGGTCACAGTACACTACTGTCACTGAATGGCCGCCTCGCGTGCGATGACTTCACTTCTCTTGAAGCAGCCAATGAGGACCCGAGCCATAATTGTTGATTCACACGCCGCTTTTCTATTCAAGAATCGCTACCAAATGACGAACTTGCCAATGACATCACAACCGCTTACCTACGGAGTGCTGCAAACCACTGCGTTGCTTTCATTGCAGTGAGGATTCTCAGTGCGGCATCTCGCCTTTCTCAATTCAGGAGCTAGCTCCGGAATTGAGAACAATCGGGAGCTAGCTCTTACGTGCTAACCATCAGTTTTGGCGCAATCTGCATTCAACGCTTGCACAGTTACAATGCATGAAATTGTGCAACAAGGTTCGTCTGAATGTAGCAAATGCCGCATACGTAAAATTTAAACATTCAAAGTTGTATGGTTTCAGTGGTCGTGATCGCCCTTGCGCAATACGTGTAGTGCATAGGAGGAAATAACACCGCAGCCCGCCTGCACTTCAGTCGCCCACCACGATTCGAGGAAAAGGGCGGGAGAAGAGGGACTGTATAGCTGTTGCCCCCCCCCCCCCCCTCCCTTGATAGATATGCGGCCACTGCTGTCTGAAACAAAGTACACGCAGTCTAGACAAGCGTGAAAATTTATTCTTTCGTGGACCTAATGATTATACGTGTCGCCTCACAAAGTTTGCCAGCAGGCCGAAAAACAAAGTGAGCAGAGTTGCGCGGGTCCACGTCCCGGAGGAAGCGCAATAAGGGAGCCTCATCTTCTTTCTGTACGCCTCGAAGACTCCGTTGATTGCCTGCATGTGGCTGCAGTTATAAGCCTTCAGGACAGCGGCCAAGCACCCCCTGTAGGAGTTCAGGTCGCTGAAAAAAGTCAGTTTCGCCGCAAGGGCGAAGCAATGAATGCGACAGCAACATTGGAACGTCATACGAAGGAAGGCAAGGAACTCACTCGTTTAGAAAACGTCACGTGACCCCTTATGCGAGCGTGCTGTCTAAGGCTTAAACGAAAACTTCGCGACTAGAGCACAACAAGTACGACGCTACGATTTATCTGTCTATCTCTTGAGTTACCCGCGCAATTCAAGGTACGCATATCCTTCTGGCGCGTGGCAGTTTCGATTACACAAGACGGACTAAGGAGACAACGTTGCGAGTAAGCGCTTCTCTTTAGACCGTGTTTGCGCTGCTTTAACCATAATGTAACCTTTCTAACTAGTCCAGTTGTCGACCTTGCTAGGTATGCCCCTTGCACCTGCGTGCAATTTGCATCAGCTGTTAACTTCGTATTGTCAAGAAAATGATACATTCGGATGGTTGTAAGCGCTCTGGTGACGCGCGTCACATTTAACTGCCTGAAATCGAGTACTCTAAATCGAGTACTCCGACTTCGGATCTTGGGAGATCTGATCACCGACTCCTCCAGCTTTCATTCTTGCGTGACGCCAGCAGCGGCTGCGTGCGCGGTACGCTTGCGGGCCTTGCAACTGAAAACGCAGTCATGTGTATCTTTTTCTGGCCGCCGATTTCTCTGGTGTGTGGCTGCAAGTTCGGCTTGCACACGCTTTCTCTGGGTCGAATGAACAACGGGTTCCGTACTGTTGCAAAGCAAGTCACAGCGCGGTAGCGCCCAGCCGAATGTATCATAATTGTGTAATTTGTTCCTGGAGCGGCTGTTCATTAGAACGACTGAATTGATACGTCAGTACCTGCAGAACTGCTTAACTCCTGCACTACTGCCGTCCAGGGGCAGACCCACATCGCTGACGTTCGGCCAACGGAGTAGAAGTCCCCTCAAGGTCGCATTGCAGAGACCGAGCGCCAGCTTGATCTTCTCGACCGGACAGTCTGGAACGCAACAAACGGTTAATATCTGCCGCTATTTAGGATTCTGCCTCTTACCATTGGTGCCTAGCTCAGACTTGTTGCCAGCTACGACGTGCTCCATCTTTGCCAGCGCCCCTCCCCTGAAGTGGCGGAACATGTCGAGACCGTTGGGAAACATCGCAAGTTCCGAATTTTCGACGTAGTCGTTGCCGAAGAAGTAGTCGTCTTCTCCGGTGGCCTTCTTTCCACGAGGCTTTTTGGCAATCTGTTCGACCTTCTGGAGCTCTCCGGAGCGGGACCTCGGCATGTTTTCTACAGGGTTGTCTGGCTTGAAGAACTGCAGCAACGTCTGGGGTGAAGTGTCGTTCGACGAGCTGTTGATTGCCGCTACGTCCGCGACCTTGGAAGCCGCGTTGACTGCCGCTGCGTCCGCGACCTTGGATGCCGTGGAAGCGTGTTCTTCGAGGCGCATCGCCAGCGGCCGCCAACCGTTCGGTGCGTTGGATTCATGCGCCTTCTGGTAAAGAGTGTCCGACCGGTCGTAGTCGTTATACTCGGTGTCGTCGGGGTGCATCGCTATAATCCTGGGACCAGCGAAAACCGGCTTCCGTCCTTCCGCCGAGTCGTCGTAGTAGTAGCCCACGTTGTCGCTGCTCTTATCGTAGAGGCCCAGATCAATGCGCCAGTTTCGGAGCCCACTGGAGCCGGACGCTTGGCTGTAGATCTGCAATTATGAGAATATCTGAGATGTCGCCACTTTCCAGTGTAGTCTAGCGCTTACGGTTTTAGCATGAGGTCTCAGCATGTGTTGCCTGCTTTTCACGCCAAGGTTTGGCTCTGGCTGCCCTTCCACTAGGCACCGGACGTCGTAGGCGTCTTCAAGCACTTTCTTGTACAGCTTGATTTCCGAGTGAACATTGATGTCGCCATAACAGCCGGTGCCTTCTACGGAATCTTCAAGGCACGTGTGGAGCCGAGAGACGTGTCTGTCGCAATAAACATGACCGTTTCAACGTGTATTGATAAAACGTGTTAAATACGCGTTCCACTCACCCGCATGGCACAGCCTGCGAAGGACTGAACTCGTGCTCCGTGTCAGCCATGTCTTGGAAGCTCAGTGAACAGCGCAGGGCCCTCTTTAGTGCTTTGCTGCGCATACATCCGGGCTTCACGTATGCAGATAACGCTTGCACATTTGGCAAAGCTGAAAGAAGGCAAAATTTCAGCGTCTGTGGGTAAACAACTAAATACGGCTAAAATTACCGGTGTCTTCTGGGCATTGTAGATCTTTTCCAGACGTGATAACCTTAAGAAACTTCCTTGAATGGCCCGTGAATTCAATGTTGGTACAGTTGCTTGTATGCTCCGCGGCCGCCAAGCATCTATGGGCGTCAACGACAGCGCTGTAAAGGAAAAATGCGTGATATATATATATATATTATGTATATGGGTCATTCCATGCCCCAGACGTGGCGCTCGCCCATCGCAGCTATTGCCGATAAAATTTATACCGCTTTCGTATCCACCATGGAGAATTGTGGCAAACCAATTTTGCTCGAAAATTTTTTTCAAGACCGTGGCGCCCCCTCAAAGTTCGCTTGCTTTTGCTAAACTGTGCCTAGTAGAAAAATGTATATAAAATTTATTTTTGTGTGTTAAGCTTCGAAACGACGCTTGAGCTACTACAGAGGTTCTGTTTAGTTGTGCTACTAACCATTCCACATTTTTTTGTTTTTACCTGTCGGCTACGTATTTTCAAAATCAACAAAAATCTTTAAAGTTCACTGTTTTCTTAAGCTAGCTGGAACTCTCTCTGAGCAATCTTAATATTAGTGTGGTTTCCAGGAAGTATTTTCGTACAAAAGTGTTTAGGGGTGAAGTAGACTTCACGAAAAAAATTTAAATCGGAAAAAATGTTTGATTTGTCCCATATTAGACCATATTTTTCTTACTGATGCGGTCCAAGTAAAAATCCTCATGATGCGGCGTTTGATAGCACACTTCACTGCTAAGTAATGGAGAATGTCTAGTCATATTTTGTTTTAAGAAACTAACTTTTAAATTTGGCCTTCACAACGCACCCTGCATTCTTTTTTGGTGCCACTTCGCCGCAAAGCACGTGGTAACCCTTGTAGATGACACTCGTCAAAGGAGGCGGCAAGATGCGAAATGTATGTGAGCAGCTCGTGAGTGCCCGAAAGTCTTGACGCCTTGATGCCAAGGCTACGAGTAATCAATGCGCTTTACAATGGGAGCTTGCGGGCCCAATAGGATGTATGGACGCCGGACAGCAGCTTACGGTAGCGTTGGCATATTGTGCTACAGGGCCGTACACAAGAAAAGTATACAGTGTGCGTTATTTCTTTCGGTATGTGTATACTAGTTGTGCAGACGGCACTGTAGCGCAATGTGGCCAACGATACCGTCAGCTGCTGCCCGGCATCCATACATCCCATTGGGCCTGCCAAGCAAGCTCCCATTGTAAAGCGAATTGATTACTGGTAGCCTTACTCATAGTAGCGTGCTGTAGACGTGTAGGTGCCGCGGTCGCCGCTGCCGGCCTTGCGCTTGTCTGAGGAGGAAGTAGCGGTCAACCCGATTGAAGCAAAAAGCAAACGCTCAAGGCTATGAAGCGCACTGGCATAACCTCTTGTCCGCTAGTCATTACAATGCCCCCCTGTGTAGTTAGCTTCCAAGGCGTTCGTCGGGCTAAATGCGCGAGGAGGCTGCGGCGACTACCTGTAGATCAGCTTGACGGGTGGCTTTCTGCCGATTACTTGGAAATGTGTTGCTGTGTCCGTAACGTCATTTTAAGATATACACTGTACCTGCAAGCGTCCTTATAGTTCGTCCAGGGTGCTGGCGTCTTCAGATCAGTCATGGCTAGGTACGTTGCGTAGCAGACGACTGATGCAATGGATCCCTTCCGCACATCACAACTGCTGGCAACACTGCTTACAAGGCTTGATCGTGCTGGAACAAAACAAAAAAAAGTTTCTATCCGCAGTTCAAAAGAACCTCCTGGTTACCTGCTTGAGTTGAATTCGAGTAAACGGCGCATGGGTTTTGATACCAGCTGAGCATCAAACTCTCGATTAACTTCACTGTGACGAGGATGGGGTCATCAGTTTTATTGCCGCCATCGCACTTAAGCTCAGTCCTTGCTTTTTCAACGCATTCGCGATAGTTCATAAAGCACCTAAGAAGAAAGAAAATATTTGTTTAGAAACGAGTTGCCAGGAAATAAGTTAGAAGTAAGTTAGATACTCACTTGCATGGGTCTTGACCGTGCAGTATAAATTCGTGCATGGTAACTCCGCATGTGAACATCCGCCGAAGCAACGATCGATTGTCGCATTTTATCGGGTACTTGTAGCCGGTGTCGATTGCAGGCACGCAGGGGTCGTCAGCCATCCTTTTGCGCTTGTCGCCGTCAGACGACCGATTGCTCGAACTCAAAGTGTTGTCCGCGGCGCTCGTCACTCTTGCCATGTCTTTTGAGAAATCAGAATTATCGCCAGAGGCTGGCTTGTCTTGAACGAATGATTTCTTGTTTGCTTCGACTGCCTGGATCGTCCGAGTTCGGCGGCTACTTTCGTTCGCTTCGTAAGCTGCAGTAGTGCCATTAATCAGACTATTTTTGGTAGAAGCAGCGTGACTCTCGCTTGAGGTTGCATCGCTGCTCAAGTTTTTCTTATCGGATGCGCCGGCGCTTGTTGCAACAAGGGTAAGATTTTTATTTTCCGAGGCGTTGTTGCAGGCTTCTTCATAAGTGGCCAATATATTTCTTGTAAAGAAATTAATTGTAGGCGTTAAGAGCGTTGTATCGTTTGAACAAGCGGTCTTCTCAAGCACGTTTCGCAGGCACGCCTGGAATGCGGTCAGCGGGCTGAAAAGGAAGCAAATTCGTAAACGATAAGCGGCAGCGCAAGCTCCAACGCGCAGTAATCGAATCTACTATCCATAGTACTACGTACCTGCACGATGACGGGCTTGATAGGAGAGCGTTACTTATGAAGTCCGCGTAAAAGGGCATAGAGCAACTCGTGTAGGTTTTGGCAAGCTGCAGGTAATCGCATTTCTGGGTATCGTTTCCGGTAGCAACACTCAGAGCGTTTCTTTTAAGAGGGGAACCTGCGACCGAACGAAATATTGGGGACTCGAATAGTGCACGAACGGATGGGCTTTTGAATGATACATAGGTCGTCACATACCTTTGGTTGCAAGATTTTTATTGACGGCTTCGGAAGCTCCCAAGTCCATGAAGAGCATGGCGCACAGCACCACCAGCTTGAGGTCCATGGTTGGTCAAAGGTTGCGGAAACGGCGACCTTCTGCAGACGAAAAAAAGAAAACGGTGGGTTCCGACGAAGATGCAAAGGCTCTGAAATGGTTCCTTCTTTAGGCTACTATTTAGCAACACGAAGCTGGCACTATGAGCGTATAAGACGTGAACTTCATTTTTTCACGTTACTTTATACGGTAGGGCTCATTTTGCAACGCCATGAGATGGCAGGATGTCAAGTAAATACGCCCACTGGGACTCGGATGCCTGGCTAGAAAAACTACATATTGGTTATGTTGTATACGATATATGCCCACTTGTCCTAGTGGTGCTGCAGAAATTGACGAAGCACGACGATTGTAGTTCGTGCCGCAGCGCACGAGGCTGAGCAACGATGCCATAGCATGGAAGCTAAAGGATTGTCACGCAATTCTAACCTCGCCACGGTGTAATAGACAGTCGTATAAAATAAGATGATTTTGCAAGACTTCGGGAAAACAAGGATATGTTCGCCGTTATGCAGCGCACGAACTCCGCGTCGAGGGGGGAGATACTTTGCCACAGTTACATTGAAATGACTGACAGTTAATTAACCTCTTAATGGACAACTTGAAAGAAATTGTCTATATGTGAAAGCTTTATGCCGTCAAAGCTTATGGCATACCTTTTTTTTTTTTTCGAATTACGAAAATGGCACGTAATAGGGGATATTCTTTGAAATTCAAATAAGATATCCAAACCGAACGCGCCTCGTGCGCAGGAAAGGCGGCCGTTTTGTTGCGTCACACCGAAACTATCTGTGACAGGGAAGTGGCGCAACCTGAATTAAGGTGCCTCGAAGCAGAATCTGGTCAAATAGAAAACAAGTCGACCGCTTACTTTTTTCCATAGAGTTTCCTACAATATTTACTAGAGGGAACTCCGGCGTTGTGATCATTCAGCCTCCATGGGAATGATGGGTAGTACAAGGAGTTGCCTAGCCTTCGTGCTCGAGGGCTTCAAACGCACTTGTGGCTTTTTTTATTGTTGTGTTTTGGTTTTGCTTCGGATAAGAGAATAGACCGTTGTGAACTTCGTGAGCCCATTTCAATTGGTGAGCCTAAAAATCCCAAGGTGGTGAAGTGGAACTGCTGAACATTTGCTGAAGTTCGTTTGCGACAAAGTGGATGCGGGTCACACGGAGCCAAACGGAGCCGAAAGAACGAAGTTTAGACACATCCGTGTACTACCCATCATTCCCGTGCTAGCTAAAGCGCCAGCGTTGCAGCTTCCGTAGACACTAGCGCCAGAGTTCTCTCTAGTGTACTGATTGAAAACTATGGTTTTTTCCATGCAATGTGTGGTGCTTATCTTTTTCAAAATGCAAGAAGCACCGCAGAGTTTAAATGCTGCGCAGTGAAAGAAGGTGGAAATTACGCCTCTCTTTCACACAGCGCGAAAGAAACAAGCACCAGACATCTCGCGCCAAGCTTAGCTTATCTACTGGTGCAAGTGAGATTACTTTCCTCTTTCCACGACAAGACATTGCCGCGACATGCCTTCATTCCATCAGTGACTTCTACGTCACAAGAAGTTCCGGTCTGACGTAGCAGAACGGTCGCGTTTCCTGCGCAACCCGGCGTGATCAGCCTTTGAAGTTCGATGACGAATGTCTTAAATCGCGTGAAGTTTTCGTGAGTTCAAATAAAGGGGTATGACATCAACTGTCGCGGCCTACAGTTTTTCCATATAAACAACTGTTCCAGAAATTGGTAAATAAAAAGTAAACTGGAAATTCTCGTTAGTTATTCACTCCAGTATAACTGTTGCTGCGGCAAAGTATTGCCGCCTCGACGTAAAGCTTTTTTTTTTTTTTTTTGTCTTAGACGGCAGGTGCTTCATTGGCGTAGCATTTCTATAAAAATTGTCTGAAGAGTAAACGCCCAGTATGGTTGCTGCAGGGTACACATGTAAGCTCAAGTATCTTTTTCCATCTAGCGGAGAAACTGTCCGTCATCATCATAACACCGCGAATTAAGTTGGCTGTCCCTGCATTTGTACTTTGCATAATATCATAACATGAACTAAATCTTCCTGCTATCGCAATTACGACGTTCGTATCGAGGGACAGCTTCTCGTTTACATCCACTGGAGCGCATTTGTCCTGATATTAATCTTAGATAATTCGGCTTTCTGCCGCTTGGATCTGGACACAACGTCAGGCCTCTCTTGTGACAGCTTACAGTGCGAGGCACATCGTTCACAAGCTGGACGGGGCAGACGACAGCTGTACTCCTGCTAACCACTAATGATATCAAACAGCAACTGGCTTCTTCGTTTCCCATCACGGTAATGCTCCTTCGTGGCTGGGCGTTGTGTCGTGACGCACGCCCTTAAATGCCAAATTAGCTCACCGAGTATCAAGTTTGATGACAAATATCACGGAACATAAACACGTACTCGTATCAAATACAAACATGTACAATGATCCTGATAGCTACGAAGCTAACTGACGAGCTTTTTTTTTTCATCACTTTCTCGTCATGGCAAAATCCGGACGTAACAGGGGACGCATAACCACTAAAATCAGAGTATAAATATCTCCAATTACGTGCAACTTTTATAACATCTAAAAATTCAGTGCACCATAAATTGTCACGCACTACAACTTTTGCATATAAAAACTGCCCTCAAGTCAATATTTGAAATTTTTATTAACGCGTTTTTGTTAAATAGTAGCCTAAGTGTTACTTTAGCAGCGGTAAAGTATTTCGCCTCGACGTAGAGTTCGTCAGAGAAAACGAAGGGAGCCTTACTGTCGTAGAATTTTTATTTTAAAAATCTATATTGTCAAAGCCTGTACAAACATCCTGAATTCTTAACTATATCAGTAAACCGATCCTTACTCTGAGCAGCGACGCTCGATCTCGCATTCGTCTTTGAACTAGCTCATCTTTCTGGGTTCGCACTCCTTTATGCGGTAGGTATTGGCGCTTCCACTCTGGTCATATATATGCGACAATACCTCATTTCTGCCAGTATGGCAAACGGTGGCCGTCTAGAAAGCTGTTGCAGGTCACCTCTTAACACTACGCGTATAAGAAGATGCTTGTGTTTATCACGGTGACATCGCCCGGTATCATCACAATGCTTTTAAGTGAGAATCTTTCGTTAAAGCAAATGATCTTGGTTTCGAGTGCATGCGTTCGTCTCTATGCTACGAACAGATAACACAAGGATTTCTCCGTTACATTACACGCGGCTGCGATTGAAGGTACAAAGTAATGCTTATGTCATTCATGAATGAGTGCGTGTTTTGCAATCATTGATATAGCGTGTGGTTATTCTGCCCGCAGCCAGCTGTCGCCTGAAGAAATTTTGCTGGCACTTTGCACAACCGGGCATTCTGAAAGCCGACGCCGTGGGAGAGAATTTCCGCAAAAACGAAGTATGAACAGCGTGTCACTAATGTTGGCGACACTTCACGGCCACAAACGGTCAACAGTAACACCAGAGCCGAAACCCGGGCAGCCCCTGTGCCGGCTTCAATCCGCGCGTAGCCTCTACGTATAATGCCTTGGTATCCTACACCGCCCCCTTTTTAATCTCGGGTCTTCTCGTGCATCCATTCGGCAATTTTTTTTTTTTCATTTTCAAGTGCTAAGTAATCCTACTGGACCAAACATTAAGGAACAAAGCAGGTCGGTTTGGCCTAGGGGTGCTAAGGAAACCACTGCCGTAAATGCCCAAGAAAAATTGATGGGGGGGGGGGGGGGAGGGGGAGGGGATGGGGATGGGGCGAATAGCCCTACCTGGCTGCCAGCAGAATAGTCTCACCACGATTTATAACCGCCCGTAAAATATAAGCGGCTGGCGTCGGTAAAGCGCCAAAGCAACGGCGGCGCGCTCATCCAAAGGCATGCATTCGGGAGGGCCAGCGGAAGACTAGGCTGCCCTATAGTTTGCACTAAGGCACGATGGCGAGATCTTAGACTCGGCGCCGACGTTGCCCTTGCAAAATCGCAGTGTAAACACAATGCAGGACTCACCAAGCTTGGGGGGGTGCGTGGGAAGCTTGAGCGGCGGCCCCTCTCCTGGGTAGGCGCGGTCGAGGCAGGCTTCCCCCCCCGACGCTCGGCAGCCCTCCTCCTACGTGGCTACCCTTGCGACGACCGTTGGAACACTGCTGCGGGCCGGGCTGCGCGACCCGCGAGCTTGACACGAGCCACGGGCCGCCGAGAGGTTCCTCGTTTTCTTCATGGTCCCTCTAAAGAAGGAAGCGTTACGCGAATAAAAGCTAGCGATTGAATGAAGAAAAATGCTGGTACCAATAAAGTGACAACCGAAAAGCTTAATGAGAATTAAACTAACTATAAATACAGAAATAACAAACATACATCAGTCCAAACTCGATTTAACCAAGTCATGACTGCGCTCTAAGTTTTTCGTTAAATCAGGAAGTTCGTAAAACTGACAAGGAAATTTTTGGTTCCATCGAAATATAGAATGGTAACTAAGCGACACCCAAAAGCGACCGCGGCATTGTATTTGCCGCTAATTCACTCCTGTACACGTAAAAAAAAAGGGGAAAAAAAAGAAAAAAAAGAAATGGTGGGGCTCGCACTAAGCCGCGCAAGGCATGTAACTGGGCGATTCTGAAGACTAATCTGGTTGCTTCTAGTTTGTTTCTAGGCCTTAGCTAGGTGTTGCCCATTGTTTGTAGGTTGCTTATAGGTCGTTGCTAAGCTTTAGCTAGGTGATGCTAGATTGTTTCTAGGTAGCTTCTCAGCGCAGAGAGGTTCGAGTTAAACCACAGATCGTCAGAGATACGACACGGATGTCCTAACTCCAGAGACAGAAACTCGCACTGAAACATGCGTTCGCCCTCTCTCATAGGACTGCGGGTATGTCATCGTTCGCGTAGGCCTTCCATAGCTTCGGGGTCTTCTCGCAGTCACCGTTGCCTTTCCTGTTCCCTCGTATTCTCTCGTAGCACGACTGCGGCTAGCCGTCTTCGGCTCGCCGCAGTCGCTTAGCAGCCATTTGTTGGGCTCACTGTTGCCTTCTTCATTTTTAGTGGGCCAGTAGTGAGCAGTGGGATTGACCCAATCTGTGTGGCACATACCCGTTTATGATGATGATAATTTTCTGACAGGCCGCACACACAAATTACGGCTACCTTAAACAGCAGAGCTATTTGGCCTAGTTGAAAACGGTTCATGCTTAAAGGGACTGTCTACCACCCTTCATCGCTTTTCTGTTTTGTGTCGCAATAAAAAGCGTACCGTCTGAAGTGCCCAACCTTGCAGCGGTTTCTGTCGAAAGTGAGTAGAAATTTTTAAAACAGAATTTTGCGATCTGCGTTCGGTCTTCTTCGATTGGTGTGATGAATGCTCACAACACTGCTTAGTGGAGGCGATGACGATTGTAGTGCCGGTGAAAGTCGAAAACTGAAACCACGTGCAGTTTTTGCAGGCTTCATCAATTTTTGTTTAATAATAAAACAAATACCGTAGTGGTCTTTTAGAGCACACAAATTGTCAGATAAATTATTATTACCACGGTTTCTCCAGCTTTGTTTATTCAGCCTGAAAAACCACCGCAGTCGGGCGGAAAAGTTGGCCTGTTCCAGCAACACTGGTACACCGGCGTTGTGAAAACGAACTGTAGTGGTTCCACTCACGCCAAACCTGCTACAAAAACGAAAGGAACAGAAGGTTCCTGCTGTCTTTCAGTTATGTTTAGATGTTCTGTGCTGTCCGCCGCGGTGGTATAGCGGTTAGGGTGCTCGGCTGCTGACCCGAAGGTCGCGGGTTCGATCCCGG
This sequence comes from Rhipicephalus appendiculatus, assembly GCA_030522465.1. Lineage (NCBI taxonomy): Eukaryota > Metazoa > Arthropoda > Arachnida > Ixodida > Ixodidae > Rhipicephalus > Rhipicephalus appendiculatus. Next base: position 17,167,118 of record JALIZH010032945.1, on the reverse strand, counting down.
CCGCGGCGGTCGCATTTCGATGGAGGCGAAATGGTAGAGGCCCGTGTACTGTGCGATGTCAGTGCACGTTAAAGAACACCAGATGGTCGAAATTTCCGGAGCCCTCCACTACGGCGTCTCTCATAATCATATAGTGGTTTTGGGACGTTAAACCCCAGATATTATTATTATTAGGTGTTCTGTGCTGCATATGCGATATCAGAGCCAGCATGGACGCCTTAGTGAAGCGGAAGGTGATGGCAAAATCTTCAATGCAGAACCTCGGTGAATACTGGTGTGCACTTTACGCATGAGGACTCGCGCAACGTTACTAGATTACGTTGGACTCGCGGGCATGGCTCGAAAATTCCCTGAAGTCAGTCACGCTGCTATTCGCCGATGTCATTTTTTTTTTTTTTTTTTGTTATGAGCGGCGCCGGACGCATTGCTCGCGTTTCTCCGCCGTAGGTATGCAGGCAGGTGAACGCGCCGCCAGCAGCGCCACTGGGCGCCTCTTTGAACGCGTGAGAAAAAAAAGCAAAAATTACTCTCTGGCGCAACCTAAAGCTGCCTCAAGTGCGTAAAACACAATTTCATGTTATACATGTTTGTTTTTAAGCAAAATTAGTCTACCTGCGCGGATTTCTTGTCCTGCCAATAGATTGAACCACATCGCTGTTTGGTGACGCTAGCGGTCATTCTTTGTCGACTTTCAACGTCAAATTAAAATTATAATTCATTTTTGTGGGACAAAAGCATGCTCGTTGCCGCCGATGAAATGAACGATCTTCTCATTTTCGCCACAATCAGAAAATTTTTTCCGAGCGGTAGACAGTCCCTTTAAGAAGCGCAAAAGAAACACAGGGACGAAGAAGAGGTACACGCAGGACAGACGCTTTCTAACAACTAGAAAGAGAGAGAAAGCGAATTTATTAGTAGGCAGAGAGGTCGGCCTGAGCTTGGGCGCTCTAGCCTGCTATTCTGCGCAGGGGAAAAGGGAAAGGGGCAGGGCCGTAACTAAGGCGGGGTTGAGGGGGTTCTGACGCCCCCCCGAAATTTTTTCATGCTTTAACTTTTCGGGTGATACTAAAGCAGGAGCGTAGCCAGAAATTTTTTTCGGGGGGGGGGGGGGGGTTCAACCATACTTTATGTATGTTCGTGCGTGCGTTTGTGTGTGTGCGTCTATAAATACGCAAGCAAAATTGAAAAATTTCGGGGGGGTTTGAACCCCCCCCAACCCCCCCCCCCCTTGGCTACGCCACTGTACTAAAGTATTTACATGCTTCCACATCGACCACCAGTTGCCGATGTTAGCCTTTCTACACATAAACACCCCCCGAAATAAATTCCTGGGTACGGCCCTGGAAAGGGGGGAAAAGAGTGATGAAGGTGATGATGAAGACAGGAAGAGCTGATGTGCATGTACAATAACCACGGAACACCGTGGTCTTCTTAAAAGTTTAGTGTCAAGTCTAGTACTCTTGAAAAAAGCTGTAAATGATCTTGTAGCAGCCGTTGATGCTGGCTGGTCGGACATTGCAGACAATAGGCTAGTTTCACTAAGGGTGTTCACCCCGATGCCGGCCAATGTTGAAGCGAGCCTCTTTCGTTGGGACACGTACAGAGGGCAGTCGCCCAGTAGATATGTTAAAGTCTCCTCCACTTGGCAGCGCTCACAGTTCGGGCAGTCCGCATGGCCGATAAGGTGCGCATAGGTACATATGACTGAGGCGCAAAATACATTTCGTGAAAAAAAGGAGAAGAAGAAGAGAAGAAAGTGAAGGGCCGAACTACCAACTGTTTAAAGACAGTCTGAGAAACGTACAGGAAAAAAGAAGACATTTCTGCGCATGCGTGCACAGCCAACATATGACATACAGCGACATGGTCAAGACAACTTGCTATCGAGAAAGCGCATTTCAGTCGAATACGAAGTTAGAAATGTGGCACTGACACAATCAGACGCTTTCTTTTTCATAAAAAATGCTTCCAACAGCTCTCTAGCTGTTTGTTTGCTGTTTTGGCCGAGAATCGGCGCTTGCGCAAAGCATGGTTCACATCCGCAGGCGTTGCAATGCGCAGGAAGATGCGCATGATCTCTCTTGCCTAAGCTATTGGCATGCTCTCTCAGTCTGTCATTAATGCAACGTCCCGTTTGTCCGATGTAGGACTTGCCGCAGCTTAGGGGTATATCATAGACCACCCCTTGTGCACAGCGCCTAAAAGTTATTGCGTGCTGCTTCTGGCAGTCCCTCGGCTCGTCTCGCGTAACTTGGGAGCTGAAAAAACCACCGGGATGCCGTAAGGGGTAGCCACCTTCTTGAAGTTATTGCTCACACGGTACACATAAGGGACTACCCCGGGCTTTACCCGCTCCCTTTCCTTCGAGTGCGCATTTGCACTGGCACCGCTGGCTTTCAACTTCTGCAGCAGGGATTCAAGCATGAAGCAGCACACAATACCTTTTAGGCGCTGTGCACAAGGGGTGGTCTATGAGATGCCCCTAAGCTGCGGCAAGTCCTACATCGGACAAACGGGACATTGCATTAATGACAGACTGAGAGAGCATGCCAACAGCTTAGGCAAGAGAGATCATGTGCATCTTCCTGCGCATTGCAACGCCTGCGGATGTGAACCATGCTTTGCGCAAGGGCTGATTCTCGGCAAAAGCAGCAAACAAACGGCTAGAGAGCTGTTGGAAGCATTCTTTATCGAAAAGAAAGGGTCTGACTGTGTCAGTGACAAGTCGATAACTTTGCATTCGACTGAAATGCGCTTTCTCGATAGCAAGTTGTCTTGACCATGTCGCTGTATGTCATATGTTGACTGTGCACGCATGCGCAGAAATGTCTTCTTTTTTCCTGTACGTTTCTCAGACTGTCTTTAAACAGTTGGTAGTTCGGCCCTTCACTTTCTTCTCTTCTTCTCCTCTCTTTTTCACGAAATGTATTTTGCGCCTCAGTCACATGTACCTAAGCAATATAAGCACCAACTAGCCCAAAAAGAAGTCCTTTTGGTGCGCATAGCGCCGAGTGAAGGCGATGCCTAGTCGAATCCGGTTCAGCAGACTGGCGTGGCGTCGCTTTATTTTAGCCGGGAGTCGAAAAGTCATGTGAGGGTCTGTGTCCCGCAGACACCTATGCCGATGGCCTGGATTAGACCAGCAAGTTGTTAACTCTCGCATAAGCGATCTCAACAAAGAGTTTACGTCACTTCGTGAGTAGGGAATTTTTACGAGAACGGCGCTGTTATCCGCAGCGGCTGTTGCTGCAGCATCAGGTAGCACGTTGCCTGCCAAGCCAGAGTGCCCAGGTACCCACTGGAAGATGACCGTGTGACCATTCCATTGCGTGAGGTCGAATACCTATATGATTTCGGAAGCCAATACGTAATATTGTCCTTTTCTTGAGCATGGATGAAGGGCTTGCAATGCGGATTTTGCATCGGAGAGTATTGTCCACTTGCGTGGGGTGCTTGATTGGATAGAAAGCGAACAGCTTCCCGTAAAGCAACCAATTCTGCTGCTGTTTATGATGACTTATGGTCTAACCTGTGCTGCCGGGAAATGTCCAGTTGAGGGATCACAAAAGCGACAGTCGATACGCACGAAGTCACAGACCCATCAGTGCATGCGTGTATAGAGTCGTTATATCACTCGGTTAATTACGCCGAGGCGAGTTGCTTTAGGCCAGCACAAGGAACACGTGATTTCTTCCGAATCCCGGGCATTTGAAGGTACAGCAATGGTTTACGCAGTGTCCACAGTGGCACTTCAGGGATGTCGGTCGGTGCAACACCTACAGGAATGGTACGTCCGTGAGTGTTGATGCATTCCGAGTAGGCGCAGCCTGGTCGGTTCGTCGGCAGTGAAGACAAGTGGCTGTGCGCATGCCGGGTCAGTAGCCGAAGGTGGATTTGAAGAGATTCACAAGACATGTGAACCTCTATAGGGTAGGTACGTGACTCTTCAATGGTGCCTGCTGTTGTTGTACATCGTGGGAGGCCTAGGCATGTCCGGAGTGCTCGCGCTTGAAGGCTCTTCAACGTACGAATGCACGTTGTACGCATACGTGAAAGCACAGGTGAGCTGTGGCGTAGATATCCCACAAACTGCCTGGTACAACTGCAGAAGGCTTTTATCCGAGGGACCCCATCTTAGTACAGCTACAACACGAAGCACGTCTACAAAGCTGACTAGTTTGGTCCGTAGCGCCGTGACATGCTTCGATCATGATAGGTTGCGGTCAATAACGACACCTAAGTATCTCTAATGTGTGACAGCTCCGTCGGCGAAGATCGGATACCGCGTCATTGATTTCCTTGTGAACGCCAATGCAGCACACTGTTCAGTTGAAAGTTGGAGGTCTTGACGGCGCAAGTACTTGGATGTTATTGACGTAGCCTGTTGTAGTATTGCTCGCATTTTCGGGTGCGTAGCACCCGAAAATGCGAGCAATACTACAACATCGTGCATCTCCAGCGCTGGAGTTCCGCTGGAGATGCACGTATGCCAAATATCGTCTGCGTATAAGCTGATTTTGACATCATCTGGAAGCTCCACTCTAAGACCAATGAGCCTGACGTTGAGCAGTATGGGACTGAGGACCGCAACTTGTGGAACACCATGGCTGACGTAGTGCTTACCGGTGTCGCCATCAGCCGTCGACATGAAAATGGTACGTTCGCTGAGATAGCTGGCAATCCATGCGTGAAGTCGACCCCCTACACCAATGCCTTCAAGCGGGTCAGAATGGCCTCATGAAGGACGTTATCGTAGGCGCCTTTTATGTCCAAAAAAAAAATAGCGCCAACTAACCTCCGGCGTTGTTTTTTCTTCTCCACTGATAAAACTAGGTCTATAACTCCGTCTATAGATGAACGACCCCTGCAGAAACCATTCAATAAATCTGGCCAGGTGAAAGGTGCTCTCCACTAGCCATTCCAGTCGTGTAAGCACCATACGTTCCATTACCTTGCCGACACAACTGGCTAAGGCAATTGGTCTATAGGAAGAGAGCTCGTTGGAGCACTTGCCTGGTTTCAATATGGCCACTATGCGGATGCACTTCCAGTTATCCGGTACTCTCGCCGTGTCCCACGTGGCATTATAGAACGACAAAAGCGATTGCCGTGCTTCCTGGCTGAGATGAGAGAGAGCCGCATAAGTGATATCGAAATGGGAGGATGACTTACAGTCATCTTTGTGCTGTCAAATGACGAATACTTGTACGATTTCCCTAGATGTTTGGTTATAATGTTTAAAAAAGAGTGTCAGCGTTATCAATGAGGAGTCTGCACGCTCATTCGTTGAAGTGAAGGCCGAGGTGTGTGCTAGGACGTACTTTCAAACTGGTCATGTGTTCTCTTAATCTTGTATTCACACACCTGCCAGACTGTCCTACATACACGTGCCCGCCTGTCATGCCTATACACAATCTTATTGTTACATTCAACATGTTTTTGTGCACTATGGCGCACTCTTTGCCACTTTTGTCGTTTTCAAATTTTTCCTTTTAGGCTATAGCACACACTGCCGATTTTGTTTTTTGCCGGAAAGATTACTTTTACACCATATTTGCTTGCAACATTTTTTTTTTAATCTATGGGAAAGGCCATGTACGTACGTAATTCTAGACAGTTTGGAAAATGAATCATTAATCATTCTGCCAGCTCATTTCACTTGCTGGTTTCTCATCATGTTTCAGATTCTTCAGAAGTCGCCCGCACCAGGCTTGCAAAACGGAGTGAGCTTAGCCCGCATCCTTCAATCGGTCAACTTGGGAAGCAAATGCATGGTTCACAGTGTGGAAACAAGATTTTAGTAATGCCTACCGCAGGCAGGAACCCACAATGGCATTCTTCACAATCCTAGAATGACCAGAAGCATAGCTTAAAAATGGTTTCCCGGCACATGGCGCATATGACCAACAAATGTGACCCGGCTGGAAATTCGAGTTGACATCGAGGCGCTGCAGCTTATTGTCAACCGGAATTCTGGGTTCAAGTGTAGAAGAAGAGTCCTTCTGGAAGAGAGTTTTAGACACGTTTAATTCTGTGGGCAAGGGGTCGGGGGGGGGGGGGGGTGCCTTAATTTCGGGGGGGGGGGGGGGAACCACCTCTTTGAAATGACCATTTTTCGCTCTGTATGCCATGGCGAAAAATATTTTCGGGGGGAGCACGGGCCCGCTGTGCCACCTCCCCCTGGCTACGCCACTGGTTAGTCAATAGATACACATACATACATACATACATACATACATACATACATACATACATACATACATACATACATACATACATACATACATACATACATACATACATACATACATACATACATACATACATACATACATACATACATACATACATACATACATACATACATACATACATACATACATACATACATACATACATACATACATACATACATACATACATACATACATACATACATACATACATACATACATACATACATACATACATTTGCGTCTGTTGTATTAACGTACGGGAATCTTTCTTGTCTTCCCTTTCCTTCGCAGGTATACTTCGTGTTGTCTTTATTTTCTTTACTATGTTTCATCTTGGGGGGTATGGGGTCTAATATAGGACGAAAGGGGTTTCCTGGCTTCTGCCGGAAGTTTGCGACCTACTCGCCCTATAAGGCTGCGCATTACAACCAACTACGCTAATACTGATCGTAATAGAAAATTGTAGTCAATCCTGACGCTGGACATAGCAGTGATCCCTTACGAACCATATGAGCCTCGGTATTAGACCACATGTGTCGTGCAGGAGATGGTAGATACGGCAAGGCAAACACCTCTGTGGCTAAAGCCTCAGTGTTCCCGTGTATAGAAAAAGTCACATTTTCACCGCAAGGGCGAAGCAATGAATGCGATAGCAAGAAATTGGAATGTCACATAAAGATCGACGAGCAGCTCGATATTTGCAGCTTCCCAGTGAAGCACAAAGAAGGACGCTCGAAAAGGACGCGCAGGTATACACAGGACAAGCGTCGACTAACAACTTTGACAGTTGCTATGTCTTTGTGTTTGAACAACGCGCTGCATGTTTTGTTTTGTTTTGTCGCCTACGAGAGGCTGGCTCATACCCACAAGGGGGGATTGGCCACACTGACTGATATAAAGGGAAAAAATAAAGGCTGTGCATGTTTTGCTTTGCTTTGCTTTTCCCTCTACTCTATGACACGTGCCCACTCTGGGGGGATGACGACAACGCAGAACCCGACGCTTTTAGATATTTCTTCTTCTTTTAACCCTCTATTGCATGGCGTCCCATATTTAGCACAAACCGATTAACATTTTTTATAGCGGGCGCAAGAGGACCAGTGGAGAATGTGACACAGTTATAGTAATCCATATAGTTACATGCACTAAATATAAAAAAGCGCTGCCATCGCTAGCGCAGTATGAAATCTAGACATGAAATAGATTTCACGGTGCACGTGCAAGCTCGGATCATGAACAACAGTGACTGCTATATTTTTCTTGCAACCATTTTCTCGTTGCAGAAGCAAGAAAAAATTATTTTGGCATATCTCGTGGCTTTGAAAATTCATGCTCATTAAGGCTCTTCTCGATTCCGTTTTCCACTAAGGTATATAGTCGGAAATCGGTATGTGCCATATTTGGCACAGTATGCATGTGAGTGATGAAATGTGCAATATGATGCCATCTATGTTTTGTTGCACAGTGCAAATACAAACAAAAAGAAATCCTCTGAGATCCTACAGCACAGCTCGTTTTTGCCAGATTTCAGTTGTGGTGGTAGGTTTTGAGATGCTTCACGAAAATATCGAGTGTCAGCAGCGGCACCTGGCAACTTTTTGTTACATTATTGGCATGGGTGCACGAAAAAAAATATGTGAAGTCTAACCAGTGCACGGCGATATTTAGCTTTTACGATTTGTCGGCAACTGACGCTCACAACCACAAGTCAGCGGTTGGAAATTCGGGCAGGAAAGTACAGCAAGGCGGCACCATGCGAAGAGTCAAACGTGTAAGGGGCCATCTTGCACGTAGATGTCGGCAGTCAGATGCACTAACCAAAATGTTCAATTATGCCTGAACACAGGAAGCAATTGCTTTGCTTTATTCCACAAATGAAGCTAAAAAGACCGCAATCAGTGAGATTTTGTTTTTCAGCCATGGCAGCAATTTTGCTCGCCCACTTGCACTGTGTGCCATATTTGGCACAAACCTTTATCTTCATTAATACAGTCACAATAAATCTGAAAATTTTTGTACATGTTATTCTTCATGTAGGTAATGATAAAAAATGATCAAATAATTTTTCAATTGATTTTCTCATAATTCATGCAATAGAGGGTTAAAGTGCGGCGCGCGGAATGACCCCGCTGCGTATCCTGCCACGTGGTGGCGTCTGACGCAAGGTGTGCGTGGTGCTCTTTGTTTTTTTCGTTCCACATCTCGCGTGGGTACAGAAAGGGGCCCCTTTTTCGTGCGCGTCTCAACGGCAGTTTTCAAAGCGAAAGGAAATGTAGGAGCGTTGCTTGATTAAAAACACGCTCAAGCTCCTCCGAGATGCCCATACCGCCAGCGGTACATGGTGTGCTTTAATAGCTTGCCATTATTATGGCGGCGCATGCATGGGGAGTGGCTCAGTGAACGGACCGCGCTGCGGTGCGAGTGGTCGCTGGTTCGAATCCCCGGTAGGGTGCCTTGCAAATTTTTTTCTTCTGATCTATTTTTCTATGTGCCTCCTTTATATATGTACATACATATACACATCCGGGGCATGTCGGCGACGGCGACGGCAAAAACCAGCCGAGAGTGTCCATATAATTGCTATCGCAATAATAACAAGCAGACAAATGGGGGAGCAGCTTGATACCGCTGCGATATCTTGTTCTTGTTCTACACTGTAAAAAATCGTTGTAAATTTACAAATATTATACAGAAAATTTCTGTACCGAGAAAGAAACTTTCTGTAAGTGTGACATGACGGAACTCTGTTAAAAAGAGAAACCAAAATTTTCTGTTATTTGCGACCTTCAGAAAATTAAACAACTCAAGGATTGAACTTCGGCTGTTTTAAATTATTCTAAGGTTACAAGTTGCAATAAAATAACATTTTATGTTTTTCTGGTGTCACGCACAATGCCATTTTGCGTGATTGATGTTCGAATCAATTTCTGCGGTTCTACATTCGTGCCCCGCGGGCTCCTGCATTTCAAGATGGCTACCGCTCACGTCGAAGCGCGGCAACGCTCGGCTGCAGTGTGAAATCTTCTACAGTTCACTATAGCGCGGCTGCGCTACCCTCCTGCTCGTACTTTTGTGTGCCCGCAATTGAAAGGTACGTGGTTTTTTTTTAACTAAAGTTCCTTACCGTAAGATCTCGTTTATGTATTTGCCCGCTTTCGAAATTCACTCTCGCATGGTTTCTAATTCAGCTCAGCGTGGCCTCGGCAATGCGCGCGATCACATGGTTGTGCGAGAGCCACAATTTTTTTCCACGCTTTCGTCAAAGTACTGATGAGGCCTTGTAAACGGGTGCTTGAGAGAACACCTGCTGTTGTACCACAATTATACCTTCGTTGGCTGCGGCCGCATACGTCAAGTATACGAATGGGCACTTGAACGGTTGCAGTGCGCGTCTCACAACGTTCGCCGCGCACTTCACGCGCGTTTCCTGCGGGCAACCACTAACGAGGTTTTGCTGTACAGGAATATGCGATGTATTTGTTCGCCTTGTCCGCTTTGTTTCTATATCTCATCATACCTCAGCAGTTTGTGTTTCTGCACCTATTTATTTCTAGTTGCTTGACCTGATTCGCTCTAAAAATTAATGAAGCGTGTATCAGTGTCAAATCAGCTCGCCGAGCAACGTTATCCACTGAGCGTAGCATTTTTGTAATGGAAAGTGCAAATGTTTTTCTTGCTGTGTGTGTGTGCGCGTGTGTGTGTGTGTGTGTGTGTGTGCGCGCGTGTGTGTGTGTGTGCGCGTGTGTGTGTGCGCGTGTGTGTGTGTGTGTGTGTGTGTGTGTGTGTGTGTGTGTGTGTGTGTGTGTGTGTGTGTGTGTGTGTGTGTGTGCGCGCGCGTGTGTGTGTGTGCGCGTGTGCGTGCGTGTGTGTGCGCGTGTGTGCGCGTGTGTGTGCGTGTGCGTGTGTGTGTGTAGCTGTAATAGGTAGCCTTCACCTGCATTGTGAACATAGCCGAGAGCAATGATGTTGGGGCTCGGTGTGCGGCGATTAGTGTTTTGTAGTGGTCATTGCATGATACGTTCTGCTTGTGGGAATATCGTTGCTGGTGGGAATATGAGAACGCATGGCTTCTTGGTGTGGTATTATTACGTCACCTCGTGCACGAAGCGCTGGGTTCCGGGCGTAAAATAGATAATCAGACGTCTGGGACACGTTCACTCGGCAAACTTCTACTTCGAGCGACTGGCCGATGTGACTCGGGGCCTGATGAGTTCACGCGGTACCTTGCGTCATCGCTCGTCCTCCTGCGCTGCGGTGAAGCACGTCTTCTTCTCGATATAGAGAACCTCTGCGCGTTTCGCGTTAGCCTGTTCAATGCTGCAGCTCGTATGAAGTCGACATTCTTATCCTTGGTTTACACACAGCGGCGTGAGGCCGCGAGCATCTCTGGAAAGTGGGCTGATGTGCGCTCGTAGTTCAGGCGGTGACCCGTGGCGCATGTCACATGGGATCCCTCAGTGGAGCTATTCTAGCTGCGCTGTTCTAACTTCGCGTGGCGGCATGTTGCAGACACCGATGGTGACGACTGTTAAACAATCCCGGGTTCTGGAGAAGCTGACTTTGTTGTGAGTGGCGTATTGAAAGGGGAATGCATCTTTCTTTGGCTTTCGCCCCTGTTTTGTTGCTATGTTGCTACGTTTCAATACCACAACTAGAATGTCTGCTGTTCAATAAAAATATTGCCCTAACATTTTAATCACCTTCATATGCTTTTTTCGAGCTCCTGGGTACAGCAGCTTTAATACCTACTCATCATAGAATAACCTTCATAACTTTATTATTGCAGGAAAGTACAAGATGTCGGAGATGTGCCGTGCTCCCCTTTCATCATTTTCAATGGTATTTCGACGAATACTTGCAATATATTGCTGAATATTTCTTAACAGCAAATATTTTGTTCCAGGAGGAAGCTTTCTGACTGCCGGGGCCTTTACTTTCTGCATTGATACACATGCTGTGATAGAAGCTACCACACCATACCAGGCGTTCAAGATGATGTTCTTACGCACTTCGCCGTTAATATTGAATACCGCAAGGACGTCAGCCTTACCCCGGAGTTCACATAAAGGTAAAATTTTATGTGATTTTCTGACGTTTTGATGGAGATTCAACCAACTAACGTTCGTAAAGCAACATTAAGAAAGTACAAAAGTAGACACTGGGAAATTTCCAAACTCTGATACTACACTCCCATTTGGCTAAGCCAAAAAGAGGGATTCTGATGAGTGAACCACCAACTGGAAATCTTCAGCTTAAGTAGAAAACAGTTTGCGGGAAACTAAACTGCCATAAAAGTTTTTTCATTAATAAGTGCTACGCGCACTTTTTGTTTCGAAGTCCTACTGCTGGAGCAATGAGTGTGATCGGGCTAGTTGGTATGTCATAATAATGGGCAGAAAGAAAAAAGAAAGACAAAACCAAGGGACCGAGGACGATGGGCGTTTCAAACAAGAATTCCTAATAATTAAAACGGGCACAGATTGCATCAGCAACCCATTTATCAGTTTACTTGGCAGCGACACACGACCTTTTCATATATCTGTCTGTTTATAATGGAGAACATAGGTACACACGTGCTTGACGTTGAGTATGCTCTTTCCCTGCTTGTCTGGGGCAGTCCATTAAAACCCGCTATAAAAATAGCAGCCGTGGTGTCCTGCCATCCACTTTGTCCGTGTCTAGTCGCGCTACAATGGCTTCAGTATAATTTTCTGGGAATCTAAATTGTGAAGTCAACAGTGCCTATCATGCAGTCGTGCTTGTGCAGATACATACATACCTCTACAGTAAATGCTCATTAATTCTCCCGTTAATTTGAAAAATCGCATAATTCCGACATGTTCTCTGATCACGGCAAGCACATGTGTTGTTTAATGACATCTTTGTTTTGTTTAATGACATTGTAGCTTTGTTTTTACTTCGAAGCTATGCGCGTGCCATGTCACAAAGCTCAAGCATGGTGAAAGCTGTTGAAGATAAAGACCTTCAGCGGCGCTCCGCAAGTTGGCATAAAACTCGCTTGCTACAATGTGATGGACGAACAATGACTTGTCGGCCACTATTGCGGCGAAAAATTTGTCACGTCCACGTGGGGGTGTTGCTGATGGCGGTACATAATAAGGGATGGGTTGAGAACACGTTTCAGCTTAACCTTTTTTAGGCCCAGTGATTCCAATATAAATCCTCAATTCAATAGGTTATAGTAATAATAGTTGGGGTTTTACGTCCCAAAACGACGATATGATTACGATATCTTATTCTTTGCACAAAATGCAAAAGAATAAGAGGTACATTTAATTATTTAGGGACGGCTTGCCGTTCTTCCTGAGCACATTCTGCAGCGCCGCGCCTTGTTTCGAAAATTGTCACGTGAGCTTCTGGTCTGACGTACCAAGGATGACAGATTTCTTTCGCTCCTGGGACGCTCAGTTTAGGTTTCGCCTAGATCAGGGCTTTGAATTTCGGTGATTATTATCAAATTACGTGCGTTTCTCGCAATTTTTTAAAAATGGGCATTTCATGAACTGCCACACCCTACAACTCTTCCATACTGCAGCTAATAATTACAAAGTTAATTAAAGCGTTTTTTAATTACTCATTTGAATGTAACTTTAGGTGCGACAAAGTTTTTCCGCCTTGACGTAGAGTTCATTTGCGAAGACTACAAGGGCCTGAGTGTCATAGTATTTTTATAAAAAGTATTGTCTAAAAAAACACCTTGTATACTGCGGCTGAATCTATATAGCCCACTATCGTCGGTATTCAGGAGAAAATTTTTGCATCTGGCTCTTGAAACATTTCATTTGGGCTTGAATTATATCGCAAAACAAGTCTGACTCAGAGGGAATGAACTACATATGAATATTTCGAAACAAAATTATCACCATCCTGGTGCGTCCGTTGATGTCGTTCTTTGTTGCTTGGTCGTAATGGCGATAACTGTACTTGTAGAGCGAGTGGTCGTCCCAGGCAAAAGGCGCACCATTCTGGACTATCTGCAGTGTTTTTTCGTTCTTGGCATCTACTGAAGGCGTTTAAAAAATGTTTGAGCTCTTCCTCTTCTTATCTCATTTTATGCCACGCCATTTCGGATCACTTATTTTTTTAAAGGAATAGACCGGTGCCCATATCTACAATTCAGTTGTCTTCTACTTCAAGTGTATACCATCTCAGAGCGAAAGAGGGACATGATACTGTCGCGCAAAACTTGAAACGAAACACTAAAAGGCAGACAGAAGTGGGAAAGTTCGCCTCTTGCGCTTTATATTCGAGCCTTTCCCTGCAACGTCATGTCCGTCACTAAGTACCAACTCGCCCAAGAAAAAAACTAATTGTAGTACGAAAGCGCGATAGGAAAGAGACTAGCGCACAAATGAAACAGATTGGATGCGGCCATGTTGGTTGTTTTGGTCATGATTGTTGACGCAGCGCTAGTTTAATTGGTCTGGCTTGATTTGATTGAAGCTGATGCAGGATTCGGCAAATTTTTCATCCGGAATGGCCTTTTTAAGTTCATGCTACAATAAGGTTTTGTCCCATTTTTATTAATATTGTTTTAAAAGTGAAACATACTTAGGCGCGCTTTACGCTCCTGTGATATTAAGCCTAGTTTGTTTCTCGATTTGGCCCTTTTAGAAAAAAAATGAAACACACCACAGTTATCTTAGTTATGTATTTCAAATTTAAATTTTGGTAATTGAGCATTATGCTATCCCATCGAAATCATTTTTCAAGTAAGAAATTAAAAGTAATCAATATACTACGAAATAACAATTACTTTGTAAATAATTTGGCTAGGAATTTGTTTTCATTGAAAAGTACGAGCACTGATTTTTCTCCTTTGTTTGGACTACCATGATCACGCGCATCTAAAATTGCGAAAGCCAGTCTGCTTACACTGAAAGGGCCTGGGCCTGTAATTATGGCCCGAAAGGGTTGTCTTGAACGGGTGTTGAATCGTTGGCACATTGTGAACGATGTCCTGAATGACAATGAGTGCGTCGTTGTTTATTTTTTTTCTAATGTGTGCGCCACTTGTTAATTTTTTTCTTGATACTCTTGATAATTCGGCATTCTGTTAATTGGGATATTCTTTTCCGGCCCCGTGAAGTCTGAACTAACGAGCTTTCACTATATATATATATATATATATATATATATATATATATATATATATATATATATATATATATATATATATATATGTGTGTGTGTGTGTGTGTGTGTGCGTGCGTGCGTGCGTGTTTGTTTGTTTGTATTGTTCTATGAGACCTTGTTCTGTGATGAGCATATTATTTCGTTCAGAGTCGTTACAATGCAAGAACTGACATTTTGTGAAGCATAATGTAATTTGCTAGAAATGAACCGCCTTCTGGATCATGAGGTTATTTTTTTTTTCACTGATTCCACCCAACAGAGCTTAAAGAGGCAATGCGAGTGTTTCTTGAGCGCTTTACCAACATAATCGTTGTTGTTCTCAGTGTGCCCAATTGAGTTCAGCATAGTGATGCAGCAGCCGATATAAAAAACCATCATTATTCTCTTTTAGGGCAATCGCAGCACTGAACCCAGACAGAGGAACCAAGGTTGAGAAGTCAAGGAAGCAACACTGCCTCACACCAATAATGACCAACTGAATGAAAGCTCTACAAGACCACGAATTTTAAATGTGTTCGAAAGCCAGCTTGAATCTACAGTGGCAAGTTGTATGCTGTTTTCATAATTTTTAAGCTGTTTACTTACATGCGGCATTTTTCGTGCATAAATAAAGATGCGTTTTTTTTATATGAAAGGAGAATCCAGTGAAACGTGCCTGTTTTTACTGCGTTATTTACTAGGGTGCTAGAAACATCTTCCTGCGGGTGTAACTCCATGAACTTCAAGGCAATAATTAAATAACACGAAAGCACTAACAGAAGACATATATTCTTTGTTACTTGATATGCAGACCAGCACTTACAACGTGTCTTTAAGCGAAAATTATAGCAGCGAAATAACAGGAAAATGACAAGAGAAAGCAGAGTTCTTTGTGTGATTGAAAACTGAAGCATGTTTTTAAGCATGAAAGTTTTGTAGAGTAAAACAAAAATTGTGAAATAACCGAAAGAAGACAAGCAGACAACAGAGCTTTTATCTGTAAGGCAGCACTGAAAATTGTGTTTTAAGCAGACAATTTCTGTAAAAGTTATGTAAACGTAAAACGAAAAAAAATATGTTAAAATACAGAAAACCTGAAAACAGAAAACATAGCTTTACAGACATTTTCTGGCAAGAGAGCTGCCAGATATTTTCTGTTTTTTTTTCAGAAACTATTTTTTAACTGAAAATTGTGTTTTAATCAGACAATTTCTGTAAAAGTTATGTAAACGTAAAGCGAAAAAATATGTTAAAACACGGAAAACCTGAAAACAGAAAACATAGCTTTACAGACATTTTCTGGCAAGAGAGCTGCCAGATATTTTCTGTTTTTTTCACAAAATATTTTTTACAGTGTAGTTCCTACTGTGGGGGGATTGGTAAAATACTAGCTAACTGTGCGACAGGCCCCCTTGCGGTGAATTCGATATCAACGTGGTCACCTTGAGCAAGTAAGTTATGAGCATTTGTGAATAGTTCCCTTGTTTCGTCTGGGAACATTTCCCTACGACGCTTCACTTCTTACGCCGTCATTACTGAAGACGATTTTTCACACTGGAATATTCGACAGAGTGGCGCTGGAGTTCCTAGCCGCCGAAATACACTGTTGTTCACATTGCTCGCCCTTAGCACCATCGGAGCTGATGGTAGCTCTCGAAGCACCGCGAAAATAACAAAGATGTGCGACATTTTAGAGCTCGCACGATTTCACTGGTTACGCGATCGCGTCAGTAAGTTGTTCTTTGCCGAATGCGTGACTCATGCACATCATGAGGAGTGGCTAATGGATGAGTGCAAACTAGAATTAAAACTTTAGCACTGTAATTACGTGCTAAAGGCGATTCAGACGAGCGCAGATTATCCACATATGGTTTATTTTAACGCGGGGAGCACATACATGATGCGTATGCACACGGAGTCGGTCGATAAAAGTGTATCTTGAGAGTTTCCTCTCTTATCCAACGTAGGCATCTTCCTCATCCGTGAAGGTAATTGATTATGGATGGGATGCTGACGCAATTGCTGCTTCGCGCGGGAATATATATGTGTTCAGAGGGTCTCAAGTATTTCGCGCTTTTACAACCGCTGCTGTTACATACAAAACTTGGAGGACGGCTGAGATTCGCTTTCAAGAGTAGAACACTACAGCGAAATTGGGTCTCTTTCTCATCGCCTCCTCAATCGCTAGCCTCGCTTAGCTTCTCGGTGGACACCATGCAGCAAGGAAAGGAACATCTGTGCACGTAATATTGGTTGTTTCAGACTAGCCTTAAACTCCTACTGCGAGTGGAGTTGCGAAGTGCCCACTACGGCATAATTCTTCCTTTTGCGAATTTGCTAAGTACGCACTACGTGACCGTAAGGTACATTGCACCCACGCAGCCGCACACTTTGTTGATGCTGTTGCTGCTAAATATGATTAATTATGTATGTGCGCTTTAACTGGTGTGCCTTTAAAAGAACTACTCGTTGCGCAATGCGCATTTTTTGACGCCTGGCGAGATTCTACGCTTCTTCCACGCAATATTAGCCTACATGCGTTACGGAGACCCCTAGCACAACACGAGATTCGTACAGGGTTTTCCTAAATAGCTTTGGCAGCGGCGTGGCTGTGTGGTAGAACATTTGCTTGCCGCGCGGATGTTCTGGCTTTGATTCCCTCAACCGAACATTTTTAAAAATTTTTATTGGCATCTCTTTTATTGGCATCTCTTTTTATTGACATCTCATTTTATTGGCATCTCTTTCCAATTTTCGCTCATGGACAACACCGATTTTTCGCTCACAGCCAACGACGCGGCGCCGACACCAGGATATCTGCGAAACGAGCTCTTTAACGCTGTCACGTTAACTTTTTTCATGCTTGGAAAAAGAAAACAATTCTGCGGCATTGCGTCGAACGCGACCAGCGCTTCGAGGAACGCGTGTCGGATCCCATCGACGTGATCTGCTATTGGACCCAGAGACGCCCGCGTTCCTGGACGGCTGCAGCGTCGGAACTCGACGGCCACTGTTTGGTTTGAGGCTTGAACGCTTGCCTGTTGTCTTTCTTCTGCGCGTCTGCCCCGACACGGTGGCAGTAACGCGACAAAAAATAAGAGACAGGCTTTCGCACTTTCATATTTGCTAGCACCTACGTACAGGGTGCTTACCTTGCGAACCTGAGGGCATTACCGGAAGTATCTTTCGTGTGTTGCCGCCTAATGAAATGCAGTCTTATGAATTTATTTTGAAAGAGTAACGAAAACTAATCCTACTCCTTATTTTGCAACAGTGGTCACATATTCGATATTCTAAGACAGCTTTTGCCTTACCGTATTCGATTCGTAGTCGATTCCTATTCGAATATTTCAATATCCGCACACCCCTGACCGTAATGCACTTGTATAGACAGGTGCGGTGTCACTCTTCTGTCAGAATTGTGTCAACAGTCGGCAGTAATTCAGGCGGAAGCTGAAAAACACGACGGTTAGGTGACAGCTTTATTCTACAAGTGCAGTTGCCGACTTTTGTGGAGCAACCTGAACAATGAGAGCATTGCGAACAGCAGTAGTATTACGGGACGGCTGCGCTTGTTGCCGGACGTGCAGAAGCCCAGACCGAAGCGGTGCTGCTGCTCTTTGAGGATTGCCCTCAGCGTGGGAATATGTTCGCCGCACCCGGTCGCTTGCATGGCAAACGTCAGGCAGGCGTTGTAGCTTCTCACGTCACTGAAAGGAGCAGCATCGGGAATTAAATTGAGGCGACGTCGCTACGTACGTTGGGGTAGATATTTTGTATGAATTACTTTTTCGTGATGTGTGCGCTACAATTCACGCTACAAGAACGTTGTAAAATTCGACTCTATCATTGAGTTCAGATTGAGTGCAGGCCCATGTTCCATGTTTTAGTATATTTTTTTTTCGATATATTGGGCTGCGGCGTCGTACGTTCATTCTTTTTTTTTTTACATTTTTAATCTTTATTGATTTTTTGCTTTATTTGCTTTTGTTGTTATAGAAAACATCGTACATCGTACCTACTAACAGAAATGTGCGTGGAATAAGGCACTCTAGACCATCACTAGCATTTTGTTACCGCAAATACGAAAGCGCGACAAATAACCAACCGCTTACCTGCAGATCGTTGCGTCGTACGCTTCTTTACTTATGGCCAGGTCGGACTGCTTCGTCAACGACTGGGGCCACAAGGACACCAGTTTCGTTAATGTAACGTTGCACTTGTTCACCTCATTCTGCAGATCAGCACTGTTGCAGGCAGATTCTTTTTCTGCGAAAGGAGAGGCGAAAGGAGAAGCGATAAAGAGAAGCGGGAATGATGACTAAAACATTCTCGCAACCACGAACACAACTGCGCCTCGCCAGAAATCGCGACACCGTTGGCTTTACCTGTTTTTTGGCCTCGGCTCCTTTTTGGAGCCCAAGATATTACGTACCGACACCATGGTGTGATTATTACCATGTTGTACAGACTATTTTACTTAAGGCAGCTGGGAGCCACCATGTGCCAGAGCCATATATGTGCTAAGGACAGTGTACAGGGACCTTAATATGTACATACATCGAACGCCAACTATCGGCTCTCACGAGAAACTTCAAGCCATGTTGAGTTCAGTGCGTCAGCGCTTTTCGTCGACGTGTTCATCTGCGGTGTTTCAACGATACCTGTTTGGGAACTCGTGTAGAATTGTTCAGCGTGTTGCGGACGCATCTTTCAGGTCGCCAGATATTCATCGCTGATTGGAGGTTACCCCATCCGGCATCTTTGATCGCCGCGTCAATCAGAGCGTGAAGCCTTCTACAACGCGGCGATGAACGGATGCAACCGTCTATCAACCAAAGAACGCTTAAAAGCACTTGAGCAGCGGCAAGGAAGCGCGCGTCTGCTGCATACTTGGTGTGAATGTCAGGCTTTTTTTTCTTCTCGGAAAAAACCGCCAGACAGATTTCATCACAAAATGTGTGCTTGATTTAGAGGTTATTGGAGGCGGCCTACAAATAATTAAGCTGGCTAATTAAAATTATTCGATTGATACATTGTAATAAAAATGCAGGTTGCAAGTACACACGACTACCAATAATATACAGCATGTACGACTTCCCTAAAGGGTATGTTTTTGTTTTGTGCTTTAATCCTGTTAGCTGGGACAGCCAGTGTACACATGTATGTACAGTATATGATACTATGTGATGCGGCTCCAAGCTTCTCAAAGTACAGGATCTTACGACGGAAAGTCGCAAGCTCTATTCCGTCTTTTTAAGACACGTCCATGGCCTGATAGCGCACCGGGCTGGAATCCTGGCCAGCTGGATTCGAAACCAACCACTGGACACGTGTTTCTTTTTGCGTAAACACTTCTAAAGCTGAAGATGTGGCCAATTATTAATTCGGTTGTTCTATACTGTCACCACCACCCCTTCTTCCCCTGCAAGTCGCATTTCCCGATGCTCCAGATTTCAGGCCGAGAAACCGCGCGTCGCCTAAACGGCTTATTACTTTTCAAGAAGTTATCCCGACGGAAACTTCCTGTGATGCCACACAGAACGATGCTGCATCACGTGGCCTCATAGCAGGTGAGGGCGCGAGATAGACATAACATGGTGAGCTCCGAATGCGATAGCTAAATTCACCGTCGGTTCCAGGACATTCTTATGCCAGCGCAGATAGTTACCATTATGATGAACGCAGCATTTGCGTGCCTCTTGACTCAATGAAATAACCGAAGGCGCTGCTCAAAAATGCAAGCGTTGGCTGATCACTAGCATCGATAGTTCAAGCATGGACGATGATTAGAGCTCTAACGTCCCAATTACGACACCGTCTACACGGCTAGAACTACACCGGGAAAAGCGCGCTCACAGAAGCTGCATATAGCGTCCATGTGATTAATAATTGGCAGAATCTCGCTATTGCTTTAATGTCGTCGTTATTGGGCATTTGAAGGCGCGCACTTGGTTCGCCACCCGATCGTGCTGAAAGAAAGCTTTAAATGCACCACTTACGACCAGCCATGTTGGTCGCCACGGAGTAGTTGGCGCTTGTGTTTCTGCTAATCAGACGTTCCACGTTCAGTTCAGGCCTGTGCTTGATGTGTTGGAACATGGCCATGTTGTCAGGTAGGCCCGAGATGACAGACTCCTCGTCGGGCTCGTTGTCGAAGAAGTACTCGTCCTCATACGCAAGCTTTCGCCGCTTGTCACGCTTGGCATGCCTCGCCTTGCCCGCCACTAGCGGGTCGGCCACCAGCTTCCTGGTCCTGCCATCTCTGGTGCGCCCTTTCTTTTGCCGACGATGGTGCCGGCGGCCCGCGCGTGGCCTGACGTCTGGCTCGAGGTCTGCGAAATCTTCATAGTCCTCTAGCTCCCGTTGGTTCTTCCTGTTCAAGTCATGGTACTGGTACCCCTCAGATCGCAACAAGTCGTAGCTGTCGTCGTCACGGAAACCATCTGGTTCTTCCATCAACTTTCCTGCCGGGCTCATAAACACTGGCTTCTGCCGTTTGGAAATGAGCTCGTAATCGTCGTCTTCGTCGTAGCTTCCTCGGCCTCCGGTCTGCTCGGACATGTGCGCGTACTGACTCAGGTAGCGTCTCAGCACGTTTTGCTTCAAGCGCTGGCCCATTCTCGAGGAGACCACCTTGTTCCTCGATATCCTGGCCTCTCCTCTCCTACGCATTTGCTCTGCTCTGTTTGGACCGTTACGAGGGGCTGCCTCGCAGTTCAGGTTGTATGCATCCTGCAGCACTCGCTTGTAGCCCCGGAGTTGGGCGTTTACGCTCGACTCCCCGACGCATTCGGTGCCTTCAAGTGAGGACGTCAGACATTCTTGGAGCCGGGTGACATATCTGAAAATGGGCGACAGGGGTGTAAATTAAGTAATATCGAGGAATGTATGCGCACAAGCCTCATCAAACTAAACTGCTGTTTAACTGCATCCGATCAATGCAGCGCTAAGTTGCGATTTCATAGCTATATTATCGGACAGTGGCCACTAGCTACGATGTATATCTTAAAATACATGCCGACCTTTGGCGACTGTGGTAAACTGAGCTTTCAAGTACGCCGATATCGCAGTTGATCGATTTTACAGTCCGCTCACGAGGACATTCGACCGCCTTAGCCTGAACGATGTTACACGCAACACCGTGCTTACCATCCGGTAACAGTGCGAATAGACGCAAGGATAAATCAAAAAGTGACCAAACAAGTGCTGCAGCTCTCAAAATGTAGCAATAAACGTTCTACTACAATAAAATATTACGAAAGATAAAGCGCATAGCTGCCTGGATCTAGCAAGAGTGTGAAGTTCAGCCATCACTTTTTTTTCTCTTCTTTGTCTTCGTTGGTGCTGCGCTTTTTACGCAAGAACGTACTGCCACTCCCCAAACGTACACTCTTGTTAATGCTACTTGGAACTATTATGTTTAAGCAATAAATACCGATAAAACAATATGTACTACTTATCTGACCGCACCTTCGTCTGAATAAAGCAGAGCTACAGTTTATGTGCTTTTAGCAGAGACCTTTGAGACCACTTTACAGCCATGTTACGTTCACCACCAGCAATCCACTGTGCCACTCACAAGCCATTATCACTCGTATGGCGGTTGTGTAGCTAACCCCCACATTAATCATCATGATGTATTCAGCAGAGCTTGACATATATCTGTAATGTACCCACCCGCAAGCAAGTGTCATGGGGGGGGATTGTTTTTGGCGTAGCCGTCGAGAGTATTTTGGAACTGGAGAGCACAGGTGAGGGCTCGTTTCATCACGGCAGTGTGCCGACACTTGGTCTTCATGTGAGGTGCCAGGGCTTGGACGCTCATGGACGCTGAAAAATAAAGGGAACGTATGTCACAATACAAATTACATGGCAGTCGGCGTTATATGAGGTCGGCTGCTCCTAAAGTTAACGTTCTACGTGACGCCTGCAGCTTGAAGGTTGCTTAGATCTGTCGCCATGGCCGTCAAGTACGCTGGCTAACACATCGAGGGTTATATCTAGAAGTTAGAACACATATACAAGTACAGTAGCGATTGGAGGGGGAAGAAAGCCGTTGCCTTAGCTAAATGGATAGAGCATCGCAAGCGCAGGGCTAATACCTTATTATTCATTATTTGAATTAAAATAATTTTTCCTATGGTTTTGTGGATTTGTCTGGTGGATTTAACGTGCTTGAAGAAGAACCAAGCTCTTCTCTTCCCTTTCATTGCCTTGCTCGCCGCAGAAATACGACGTTCTAAAGTGGTCGACCTATTTACACACTAGCAATTCGATTCGCTATGTTTTCATAATTGGACCAACAGTTCAAATCGTTCTTACCGAGTATCATCCTGACGCAATGATTGTGCGAATGCTCACTGGCATATCTTTGCAGTGCTGTCTATTACGTAGAGCTGCACTGAGGAAAAAAATACAGTGCTCAGCTGTCGCTATTTGTTTGGTCCCGTGGCTTTGTGACTTGGTCCCGTAGTTAAATGACACTTGCTTGTTTGAAAGTAAGAATTATGCCATCTCACTAACACTACAATCACCGAGCCCCTTCCCCACCCTCCCTCTCTTCCGCCACGTTCCCCCTCCGGGCTTTATGCAGGACATATTGCGGAAATTAACAGTGCGTGAATTAACCATGAGTAAACTTCCTTTGTGGTGGCATTTATTTTGCGTACCTCCCTCAATGCTGACGAGTTGTCGCGCACAAATTTTCCCTTCATCGCTTATATTTTGGGCATCCCAAGTGTTTTGGGGGAAAAAGCTGAAAGACTGCTAAGTTTCTTGAAATCCCAAGTTTATGCGTAATTTCTCACGCTACAAGTTCACTTAAGTACCTGTATATAGCTTGCAGAAGGAGGAGTTACGCAGCGCATAGAAAACGCCGTCAGGCAAGTTGCACCACTAAATATACGCAACCATGCGAAGTCGTCAGTGAAGTTAATTGAACTGCGTTATACGTTTTATGCTACACAGACACTGCGATCTGCTCACTTTTTGTTTGACCACATTTTTTTACAATCGGGTCCGAATACTCGATACGACGCAGCGCTGCTCCCTCCTTGCGGTAGCTGGACAGACGGGGACACAGTGCGAGGTGGGTCTCGTTGGTGTAAGCTATCTTTCGAGAATCATTCAATTCACTGCCATATGCCTGAGAAGGCGAAACGAAAATGGCAGGCGTGCCGCGTCGATAAACGCGGTGGCGTCGTTTTGGCGATTCCATAATATATGAATTTACTTACAGACGTTCAGTTGACACATATGTCGCTTGTCGCTCGTTGCGTGCCTCACGAATTCTCGAGCATGGGCAAATATCTTGTGATTCACGCATTTCGTCTTGTGTTCAGCAATGGCAATACACCTCTGCACGTCCTGCGCGTAGCTGAGGGCAAGAGAACAAGGTATTCAGAAATTCAGCCACTGTGTAACGAAGCTCGATCTGGAAGCTGCGCCTGTAGCCATTTCGAGTAGCATACTGTGTATCAAGATAACGAACACCCTGCGTGTTGTTTTTTTAACAGTAGCGCGAACAGCAGGACACGACAGGATGCTGTCTATCAACACCGGCGTTTATTGTGCTACAACAACGTACACACAGAAGGAAAACCGATGAGAAAATGTTACGGAAAACGAATCAAGCGCGACTTGTCACTCAGTCAATGACTGCTGTATGAGAGCGAATGTACGCGGACAGCGAAAGCCTCGTGATTAAGTAAAAGTCATCCTGCATGAGTTTCGGATCCGAAGTACTGCCGCGAAAAGAGCGTAAAGCCAAGACCACTGTGATCCCCTACGTAAACAATGTCCCCCCCCATAAAGCTAAGAAAGCTGAACGAGTGCTTTTCTTCGCGTACAACTGTGTTAGTTACTGTATTCAAGAGAACTTGACCTCAAACATGTGGTCTGTTATAAATGGCGTGAAGTTGCTTCCGTCGCCCCCCACGGAGCACCAGAAAGTCAATCTTATGGCAAGTTCCCTCTGGGGTGTTCCCGCTAACCACTGAAGAACCTTTCAAATCAGCTGCCTCCCACCCCATCCCCGGGATTCGAACCTGCTTCCTCGAGCTTAGGAGCACTACGCCTTATTAGTCGCTAAGCTGCCACGGTGCCGCTCTTGCTTCGTTTTCAAGGCCTTTCGCAGCAACTCATGATGTGACAGTGGTTGTTTTCGACTGGTTTCAGCACACATTGTGACCGCGTGATTTGACGCCCTATTGGCTCAGTGCTTCGCCTTGAATACTCTTGTCCCATTCTCTGGCACTGTTTTGCCGCCATGAAACTAATCTAACAAGTACGGACACTTCTGCTTGGTTTTGTTTATCCTTTAAGTGTGCATGCAAGAGGCAATGTTCGTATACGACCACCAGTTTTTATTTTTTGCTGTGTTTATTGAAAAAAAAGTGAAAGATGTACAGTCATACCTCGATATAACGAACTTCAATATAACGAAATTCTCGATAGAACCTAGAATTTCACTTTTCACAACTTCATGTTTGTGTATTTTACCTCAATATAACGAAGCGCGTCCATCAGTGACTTAATACTGGTGCGATAAATTGAAACTTATGCTAGGGTCAATGGTGACATGGTTGAGTTGTTACGCGGTTTTTCCGAACCCATTTTTCAAATCGCGCGCGGTGCTATGGAGAGCGGCCACCCAAGTGGAGCAGTGCGCTTTCGGGCAACGGGAAAGGGTGCACCACAATGCTTTTCCAATGCCACCTAGAAAAATAATTCAGGCCTGCTCACTACTCCGGGCATCTCTGACGTCACTCACTTTTGACCCTCGTCTCCTGCCGAATAGACGTGCGCATGCATGCTCCCGCCGTTCGAGAGGGCAGGATTGCTAAGCCTGACGAAGCCTGTCGTGGCGTGCTGGTGTTTCTTTTGGCGACTGCGAGAAGATGACCGTGTTTTTCTGCGTATGTGAAGTGCTGCGTGGTGATGTGATGTGCATCGTTCACTGAATGTTCGCGTAGTGTACACCTGCAAGCTCTCCCGATGGGGCAGTGCTGCGGGCCCAAATGTCACCGATATTGACAATGTGCCTAAGGTCCGAGTGTTTTCATTCCCAAAGGATGAGCGAAAAGCGAAATGAGAGCGTGCCGTTCATCAGGATGTGCATTCATATGCGTTCTCTCCGTGATTCGAAGGTATGTGTGTGTCTATGCTACTTGTTTTTGAGTTGTTTTAAAAGCACCACCTTTAACCCGTTCGGTTCTTTCTGTAAATTTTCTGTCGGTTCTTTCTGTCGTGTGCGCTTTTGACTTGTTAGCGTAAGCCTTGACATTAGACATTAGAGAGTTTTCGAATACCGTACGCAAAGCTTGCGGGCGTTGCGGGCGTCACTTAACGGGAGCCTGCAAGAGGTTAGCGTATGACGCATGCGCAACGCTAACGCAAAGCTTTGCGTACGCTGTTCTAAAACTCTCTACCTTTAGTAGAGCGTCGCTGACGCTCACCCCCGCGATAACGTAGCGTCCCGAGACAGTGCTAGGAACTGCATAGATTTCGCGTTTTTGACGCGCGCGTTTCCCGAGACGCGGTCTGCTTGGCCGCAAAACGATGGCGAAACGAAATACATACGCCTTCACGCTTCGCTCAACCAACTTCGCAAGCGGAGCTACAGATGCGTTTTACGCTCCGCGGCTCGCACCCCGAACACATCAAAATGAAGCAATAAACGCGCGTGGCAATATATTCTCAGAACAGGCGCTTTTCCTTCAAGGCCGATAAACATTTCGCTATTTGCGCATAGCACCGCGGGCTTATTGTAACACCTCGGATTACTTTGTTTAGAAAAGGGAAGGAGGGCTGGTGCGGGGTGTCGTGCATCTGTTATGTACTACGTAGTATTTCTTGCCGCTGCTCCGACCACGTTTTCTTTACGATATTATAAATAAGCGCCAGTCTGGCCAGCGCATTCGCGTAATTTATTTGCTTGCAATATGTGCTGCTGCTCTTCAACCGAATTTGGATGCCTCTAGACACCTCAGATTTCCCTGTTTTGTAACTTCTCAATAAGGGGCATGTGGAGCAGAAAGCCTGTGATAAATCGCTTTATTAAATGTTTTTCAGGCGTGTGACCTCCATTTCAAGCCTGAATACTTAAGGACGACTACCATGTACACCGATCCAAGAACCGGCACGATAGTACAAAAACGCTCACTCCGCAGAGAAAACTGCAGAAGTTTAGCAAATGAATAGGAACACTTTCTGTGCATCTTATGGACAGTGTGCGTGTGCGTGTGCGTGCGCGTGCGTGTGTGTGTGTGTGTGTGTGTGTGTGTGTGTGTGTGTGTGTGTGTGTGTGTGTGTGTGTGTGTTTGTGTGTGTGTGTGTGTGCGCGTGCGTGTGTGTATGCGTGTGTGCATCGTACGTGTGTGCGTGCATGTGTGTGTGTGCGTGTGTGTGTGTGTGTGTGTGTGTGTGTGTGTGTGTGTGTGTGTGTGTGTGTGTGTGTGTGTGTGTGTGTGTGTGTGTGTGTGTGTGTGTGTGTGTGTGTGTGTGTGTGTGTGTGTGTGTGTGTGTGTGTGTGTATGTGTGCGCGCGTGCACATAATAAAGTAAATAAAGAATGAATAAAATCCACCTTACTTATTTCGTCCCTCTGTTGGGTCATCAAATTTGCTCTTATAAATCGGTGACACGTTCGACAGCGTACAATATTTTCTTACTTTTAAGTTGAATAATAAATGGCTTACAAATAAATCACCAATGAATTTCAAGCGTGATACATGCCTTGAACCAGCGCCAATCCAGGCGCACTAGGTTAAATGAAGCTGTTGCACATGTAAAACTCACCGCGAACGTTTTATCTTTTCGCGGAAGACGATGGTGGCAGTGGCCTCCCGGGCGCGCTAGCTCGGTCAAGACGCGTGACGTCACGGCGGCAGTGAGCAGGCCTGAAATTTTTTTTTTTCTAGGTGGCATTGGCTTTTCTCGGCTTCGGAGCGGGGGTAAAGGGAGGGCCTACACGGCTGATTTGTGGCAAGCGGAAACCCTGGCCACTGGACAGGCAGTGTAGTGACGTAGTGCAAGGTACGGCGTTTTCGTTACCGCCACGTATCAAGCAAAAGTCATGATTAACCATGAGGGCAGTAGCCCTAAAAGAGACGAGCTCGTCTCGGCGATCATCTAGGAAGCGAATGTCGCCGGCGTGGCTGGTATTGGTGTGACAAATGACATTCGGTGATGTTCAGTTATGTGGGCCGTTCACTGATAAAGGAGACTTTTTAAATAACTCGTTAAACCAGTGCATAGCGGCGACCAACATTCGTTACATCGCGCGTGATGTCGCGAAAATGAAAACGTCGCCACCATAAAGGGAAAAATCGTAATTAGGGTTGTCGCCTGGCTTTTATGAGACCACAGCTCTTGGTTTTGGGGCGTGCGACGGTCTTCGATGTCGTGTGTTCGTAGAAGCGAGTGGAAAGTTAGTGATCCACTTCGGTGAAGACGGCACCGGCGTCACACCCCTCAAGGCAACACCCGAGGTTTCAGTGACAAACTGCGGTACTTTGGAAAACAGGTGCGATAGCTTCGCTTATCATATTAGGACAGCGCCTAGGACCTGCATTTCTTGGGGGTTCTCGCGAGACGTTCGGCCGCTGTGAAGAGGACTTCGCCGGCGCAGCATCAAGTCGTCGTCGCCGGATCTCAGGGGAAAAATTGATTTTTTTTTTCACTTTTCTCTTTGTTTCTGTGTTGCGCTGCCGTATTAGTCGAGCATTCTTCCAGCACTTGTACAAAAAAAGAAGCATTTGAAGACTATATCTTGTTTAAAAGGCCGAATTTCAATTCAACGATGATTCGATGTAACGAAGTAAATTGCCGATTTTACCGACTTTGTTATATCGAGGTTTAAATGTAAATGTTACGTTTAGTCCCCGGAATGACTATTTCATATAGAAGACCATTAATCATTGCAAGCCGTGTCGTACTGATAAATTTTTACTCACCTACAAATGTCCGCTGCTCCTGTCCATACTGATTTGGTGTGTTCGTCAGACAGGGAGAAATATGTGACACAACACATCATGATTTTCTTCAGCGCTAATGCTTGATTACATTCCTCAAAATTCAAGGGACCTGCAAAAAAAATATGAGATGGACACTACCATATCCGTATAAAGCAATGAACGGTAAAATCTGTTCGAAACAGTATTTCAAATATTAATTTAGCGCAGCTCACCGAGACTGGTGCGCTGAAGCTTTGGGAGACACGAGCGCGGAATAGTAAGTGGGTGTTCATTCGAGGGAAGTTGTTAAATATGTAACTTGTTCTTTCCTTTAATTTTAAGGTAAAAGTAAATATTTTTCAACGGCTGAGTGACTTTTCGTTGCACCTTGCAACGTGCAAGCTCAGGCTCACTGGCAATCGTACTGTTGAAAATTGACCAACTTCTTGGTGTGGTTGTGGCGCTAATAAAACAGCAAGCGCGCTGAACCGCGAGCTCCTGTTCAGCGTAAGGAAAGGTCATTTGAGACGCAAAAAAGTTATGGCACTACTGGTGCCAAGCCTGAACGGAGCTGGGTGGCCTTCCTCGTTTCTGTTTATTTCCTTCTGTCTCATATTTCTTCCTCTTTCTCGCTCTTTCTATATTTATTTCTCTTTCTTTCTCTCTCTGCTTCTGACCGTTTCTTTTCACTTCTCCATTTCTGTCTTGCTGTTTTTTCTCTCTTTTTCGAGTCTTTCTTTCTATCTCTCTCTTTTTCTATGTGTTTGTCCCTTTGTCTCTTTTTTCTATGTATTTCTCTGTATTTATTCCCAAAGGACGACCGAAAAGCGAAATGAGATAGTGCCGTTCATCAGGATGTGCATTCATATGCGTTCTCTCCGTGATTCGAAGGTATGTGTGAGTCTGATCTGATTTTTTTTTCACTTTTCTGTTTCTGTGTTGCACTGCCGTATTAGTCGAGCATTCTTCCAGCACTTGTACAAAAAAAGAAGCCTTTGAAGACTATATCTTGTTTAAAAGGCCAAATTTCAATTCAACGATGATTCGATGTAACGAAGTAAATTGCCGATTTTACCGACTTTGCTATATCGAGGTTTAAATGTAAATGTTACTCATTTAGAAATGTTAACAGCGCAAAGAACGTTTACGAAGGGACGAGACAACAGAGGCAAAGAGCGCTGACTAAATGAATCCACACCAACTTGCCCAAGCGTCAACCCTTTCAAGGTAAATGTTACGTTTAGTCCCATCTATCTCTCTCTTTTTCCTTTCTGCCCGTTTAGTCTGTCTCTCATTTTTTTTTCTGCCAATCATTTTGGACATGATGTTCGAATGTGTATGTCCTTCCATTTCGACGCTTTTTTTTCTAAATATGCATTTCATCTGCTGTATTTGCATGCGGGCATGTTTATGACTCACAAGTCATCCACACTTGTTCGCTATTGTACACTGCGGCAAATCCCAGTTGCACAGCCGAAACGTCATTCGCTCTTCCTACGTGATTCTTCATTTTCGCCTTTTGTACTGCCGGATCTCTTTTTCTATGTACTTGTCTTTCTATCTTTCTTTCTTTCACTTTCTCTCGGCTTTTTTCTCTTTCTTTGTTTCTCTTTATTTATTTCTTTTATCTCTTTTCCGTGTTTCTTTAACTGTCTTTCTGTGTCTTTCGGTATCTTTCTATCTTTTTGTGTCCTAATTCATTCTATTTCTCTCTATTTTTCTCTTTCTGTCGCTTTCTTTCTTGTTCCCCCCTCTCCGTTTTTCTCTTTCTTCCTATCTTTCCCCCCCCATCTGTCTATTTTTCTTTCTCTAATCTCCGTTTGTCTTTCTCTCTCTTTCACGTGTTTCACGTGCTTCCGCTTCGGCGACAACAGTTTTCGTTTAACGCTCGCACCTGCTGCACTCGTTAGCGGGGCTTGCCCAATTCCTGTGGCGCATACCCACCTGCGGTTTTCTGCTGACACCAAAGTTTTTACGGCAGACTTAAACAGCTCCGCTGTTCAAACCAACCTTGTCCTCGCGCTCATCGTTCTAATGATCTTTACTAACCGCTTTGCGAGGACCACTTAGGGTAACCTTGAGATGGTCCGCTAATCTGCAGGTTATTCGGACTGCATCGCCCCTGAGCCTGCGAGCTGTTCATCTCGCATGAAACCAAGACGCAAAGTTTCCGTCCCGCGATGGCTACATTAGTTCCTACTAGCACCACCTAACGTTGAATTTTTCCCTGCCACACTAGGAACTCCATCTATTATGGTGGAATGTTTTATTTATATAGACGGTTTCAAGATTGCGATAACAGCAGCAAGCGTTGTACCCCAAGAAACTTCCGGTCACCTGATTTATCAGCCCCTAACACCGAAACTGAAAGCGCGTTTTCAAGTTGTTTCAGGGTAAGGAAAGTCTTTCTTTAGTTTTTTAGATAAAAGGAAGGTGCATAAAGTTCAAAGAAATCTGTTATAACCTTTGTGTAGCTCAGAAGAAGCTTTATGTGAAAATATTTTGCTCAATAGGGAAGGAAAGTGTAGAAAATCAGCCGGCTACTCGCTAAGGCTCTTGCCCGCCGGTGCTATTATAGGCACATCGGTGGACGAAACCGTCCACCGATGTGCCGTCGAGGGCCTGTGTTTGTAAACAGTGAAAGGGTCTATAGGCAGAGACGCGATACGATATCGCTGTGAATATAGTAATTATACGATTGCTTTGCTCTTCCTAACCTTTCGCAAGTTATGTTTTTTTTAATAAAACTAACTATGCATGAATTTGGTTTTCTTTTTCATGGAAAAAAGCTAGAGTATCGAGAATGGTACTCGATTCACAAATTTCGAGCAGTTGCGTACAAACTAAATGAAACTGCTGATGGCTAACTTTCCTTTCTGCCCGTTTAGTCTGTCTCTGTCATGCTTTTTTTTTTCTTTTTCTGCCAATCATTTTTGGCATGATGTTCCAATGCGTATGTCCTTCCATTACGACGCTTTTTTTCTAAATATGCATTTAATCTGCTGTATTTGCATGCGGGCAACAAGTCATCAACACTTGTTCGCTCTTGTAGACTGCGGCAAATCCCGGTTGTACAGCCGAAATGTCATTCGCTGTTCCTACGTGATTCTTCATTTTCGCCTTTTGTACTGCCGAATCATATAAATATGTGAAGGCATACATCAGATTAGACTATTCATAAACTATCTGAGATTATTCCGACCCTGTTTCGTTAAGCCAATAGCTGACGAACTGGCATGTCAATAGCCGACGTGGTTTCTATCACAATACGTCACAATAGAAGCTTGTTACTGATCACGATATCGACACGGGTACACTCGGGATGTGCACGCCCCTAGACGTATAGCAAGCATTCCAGTATTATGAGAATCCCACTTGGAGGAGGTATTGAAGTCAAGAGGCAGAGGTCTACGCATAAGACTGTAGGAGAGTTATTGAGTAGCAAAAATTTCTTGAAAAATCTGCAATGTCACCGTCTTTCGCATTAAGCCTCGCCATTTCTTTTTTGTTTTGTTTTGTTGTTTAAGTAGTGGGAAAGCGGCGAGGGCTGCTGCCATCATGACGTCAATAGGGTCGCTGCGCATATTAACAATAATAATTGTTGGGTTTTAACATGCCAAAACCACCATATGATTAAGAGACGCCGTAATGGAGGGCTCCGGAAATTTCGACTCCCTGGGGTTCTTTAAAATGTACATGGGCCCCAAGCATTTTTCGCCTGCATCGAAAATGCGGCCGGCGCGGCCGGGATTCGATCCAGCGACTTGCGAGTCAGCAGTCGAAGACCATAACCACTAGACCACCCCGGTGGGTGATCGCTGCGCATGCTGCGCTCTGAACGCGGTGAAGCTGGTCTATTGTGGTTTACTTTGCAAACAGGTCAAGTATTCTGTTGTATAAACAACTGGTACTCTGGACTGGTCGAGAAAATAGATTAAGAGGGAAAAAAACGATTTAAGATGCCAGGAGGGAAGACATCAAAACTCAACTTACTCATAGACGGCATGCATTTCACACTGTAGATGTTGATCATTAACTCGGACAGAATGTTCACGGTGATGACGAGTGGGTCCTTAGTCTGGTCAGTGTTGTGGCACTGGAGTTCCTTCCGTGCTTCCTCAAAACATTTCTTGTAGTTGTAGTAGCACCTGAGGCAGCGGAGTACGCATTCTGTTAGTGTGCTCACATAACTGCACACACAATCACGGCGCACGAGTGCTACCGAACTGTCCCTTCTAGCGAACCGTAGCGTCACGATCATGACCAGCCTGTACTACACGCGTGTTTTCCCCATCCCGGCCTTCGATGTGCCTGGGAACGCAATAGCTTTTTTTTGTTTATTTCGCGTAGATAGATCAAGCGAACTTTTTTATGATGCCCAGCGCAAGAATAACACTGTACAAAACGACACAGGCGCTGATTTGTAATGCGTTCCGTTTACGTTGGTCATCATGAGTATTTTCCAACTGGCCCAGTTTTGCTACCTTATTAAAGCGAACTTTTTACAGAAAGCAAAATTTCGCTACAGAGACCAAAAATAACTTTGTGGCGTTTCGAGACCCCTACGACCCCTTTGTTCACATCCAATTTGAAAAAGAGACATGCAGGTGTCTCGAAAAGCCAAACATTTTTTATGTACATGTTAGCCTAGTCAACATTAGGTGCATGACATTCTCACGGAATGTAAAGGTGCACCCAGAAATATTCTGTAAACATGCAAGGGCGCTATGAGCACCAAGTTGAATGCAGAGCACATCATCGAAACAAGTGCGTTCTATGCTCTTTGTGGTTTTGCTTGTATTGTCAAAGGTACGCACAGGTTTGAACAAGCTGAGTACGCCTTCCAAATAGTTCCTCCTAATTCACGACAACGGATGCGCTGAATTATTTTACCTACATTTTACAACGCTTCGTTCGAGCTTCTGGTCGAGTATACTTCACAATGGGGGGATATAGTGACGTAAACTTGACAACCTAATGAACAATGGAAGTCAGCAACAATTTATATCACCTCTGCAGTGCTGTGATGTTGCAGCAACAAACCCCGAAATTTGCTGAGCTATGATACGGGTAGACTGAGTGACATGCGGTGACAAAGTACTTGTGCACACCATGTAAACATTTGCTCCAGTTGACCCAAATGGAACAAATTTCCACGTCCATCTTCATTCCCTCGCCTATATTTTCTACGTTTTTGATATTAAACTATTTACTCTAAGCTTTCCTTCTTTATGTGACTGTGCCTAGCGAAAAATGGACGCCTTTGTTTCCCTCCTTGTCGTCAGGGTCAGAAAAAAATACACAGGCCCTTAAAGTTGGCATGCTTCTTTGCCCATGCTCCAATTGACATGTTGGCAAAGTGGGGCTCCATGCAACCGATAACTGTTGTATAGAATTGTAGCAGTCTCAACACAAGCGAGGTCTAAAATTATTTTTGAATGCGTTCACTGCTAGAGGAAGACCATATCTGCCATGTCGTTAGCGTTATAATGCCGCATCCAGGCTTAAACTTCACTTACTTTTACACCCTGTATAATTACTCTAATATGACCGCCACAGGTACAACAAAAACATGTCATGCGAAGTTTGTTGTTTTGCTCGCTACATTTGAATGCAAAATTATCAACTCATCCTCACTGGCACTCGGGTTTCTGAAGCTCCAGGTTTGTCTGGAAGGTTATGCCGCACGTGAAGAATCGCCTAAGCAGCTCCTTTCTATTGCACTCTTGAGGGTACTTGAAAGACGTGTTGATGACAAGACATGTTGTTTCCGAGACGCTGGGCGAAATCGTTGTTGTAGAGTACTCTGTTGGAGTGGTTGACGGACCGGTATATGTTGATGATACGGAAGACGTTGTTTCAGTGGTCTCAGAACCCGTCGTCGGCGGTGGCTTGGTCATTGTTGTGAATGGCGTTGCTTCAGTTGTAGTCGTAGTCGACGTAGTTGTGGTTGACAAAGTTGATGTTCCTGCGCGATAAAAGCTATGAAGCACTGCACTGCCTTGTGCACGAAGCTCACTTACCTGGACAGATACAATCCGGCCCACCGGGCCCACCAGGTCCTCCAGGACCACCTGGGCCTCCGGGTCCACCTGGGCCTCCGGGTCCAAGAGGTTGTCCGGGCCCAGGACCTCCAGGACCACCGGGACCACCGGGGCCCCCCAGGACCGTCTGGGCCGCCAGGACCCCCCTGGACCGCCAGGACCCCCTGGACCACCAGGACCCCCTGGTGCTCCTGGCTTGGGGCCGCCTGGTCCTCCAGGACCACCAGGGCCCCCGGGACCACCAGGGCCCCCGGGACCTCCGGGTCCTCCGGGACCCCCGGGTCCATTGGGACCTCCCGGCGCGCCTGGATTGCCGCATGGCTTCACACCAGGGCCATCCGGCCCGCAAGGGCCACCAGGACCACCAGGGCCACCAGGACCACCAGGGCCACCAGGACCACCACAGGGCTGAACGGGACCGGTGGGGCCTATTGGGTTCGTCCCCGTCACGATTGGCGGCGATGTGGGTCGCGTGACTTCGTGCTCAATCCCGCACAAGCGCGCGTATTTCGTCAGCAACACACTGTCGAAGAAGCTGGTAGTTGGCTTGATCGGCATGTCCGTATTTTCGCAAGAGGAGTCATGATAAGCGTCCTTCGTACAGTTCAGGAACTCGCGGACAAAGCTGAAATGAGCACAAGGTCAATTCGGCTTCCAATCGACTTTTAGTGTGGATATTATTTAACATGATGAGCAGATGTTTAGCTAGTTTAATTTCAGCATTACAAAAAGGTAGTTCCATGCTTTCGTTGTGATTTACTGTTCACACTGTACGCGTGCTCCGAAATATACACTGCTGCTTATGGCCAATGTTTTCCCGTCTTCATAAACCTAGTCGACTATATACTGCAGCCTCCCTCCCTTACATGTCTCGTTGAAAAATAAGTTGTGAAGTTCTACAGCCTGAAAATGTACGGTGGGTTAACAGATGCCGTAGTTGATACTTTGAGAATAAATTTGACCACCTGTGGTTATTTAATGTGCTCTTGAAGCATGAACTGCGTCTCGAGTGTTTGAATGCCGCCTACGCGAACTGAACTCGCAATCTCATGCCCACAAATAACAAAACTACTGACCCACCGCTATGGATGTCCCTCGGTTACTGAGGTGATCAATTTCTGAGGTGATTTCAGTGACTGAAATACGCCACCGGAGCTGTGTTGTTGACGTAGCTCATGATCTTCAGCGCCGCCGAGAAGCATTATCGACAAAAGGCATGCTCTTGCATACTCGAGGAAACGAGCAAATAGGAAGCAGTCGAATGTTTGAATAATATATTTTTCCATTCGAACTAAGAATGAATAGGGGATATTCATAATACTTCGTGCTGTGGCAACTCTGGGCGCGTGTTGGGAACCGTCGGGAAATCGCCTGCTAGCGTCTCCATAAGGAGACGCTAGCAGACGATTCCGGAGAGGCTGAGCGATTCCGGAGAGGCTGAGCTATTCCGGAGAGGCTGAGCGATTCCGGAGAGGCTGAGCGATTCCGGAGAGTCCACGGAAAGGCTGAGCCGCTGTCGTTTGCGGAGCTTTCGGACCGAGAAAATACGGCTATTTCTTTCGTCATCCTGCGCCGAACGGACAGTGAACCTTACTGTGCTGCCACAAATTGACGAGAACGCAATATCGGAGCCCTGCGCGCTTCAAAACTCATCCGGACGGCAGCTGAACGAGGCCATCGCTTTGCAAAGCTGAACTGCTATTCTCTTGTGGCGTGTGCTTCCGATCTGAGGTAGGCGTTCAAGAAAAGTTCATTGCAGAGGAGATGCGACTATCAAACTTGTCAGATGACCTTGCGCGGCATTACATCTCCTTTGTATTTCCCACGGCGATTATAATGACACGCGTCAGATATCGAAACCACGTTTTTTCTGCGCGACCTGTGCAACGTTGTGCTGCATTCCTCGGCTCATTACTTTGGCCCCAGATATCTCTACACCCTTCGCAATAGCCTGTGTCGCTTTTCGAAATAAGCAAGGCATGGACATGTGCATGAGCGGTGCTCCGCAAACCAAACAAAAATACTGATCGCGCGTTTCGACTGCATACGGAGAGAACGCCTCGAGTAATACATGCTGGTTGTTTATAATGCCTTGTGGTGGTAATCGCGCGGATTTAGTGTTGTCATTCTGGTTTTCTTGAACGATATACGTGTGCGGTCATCGACTTGTCTTTTTAAATTATTGTGCTCTTTGCTTTCGCATGCCGCGGAGGCGTCCATTATCGCGCGCCGCGTGCTATTGCGAACAACGTACAAGTACCCACGATCAGTGGAAAGATGAGTACGATAATCTGCCGAACAAATAGCTCCATCTATAATACAGCTCCGTAACTGAGCGCTCCGTGTTCGCAGCGCACGCCGACCGAAGGAAGCAGGAGAAAAATAAAAGCGGAGGGATAAGGGGGGTATAAAACGAATGGCAGACGCGGCGTGCGTACTACGTACTTCGGCGCATACAAGGTGGGCGCACACTGCCTTGCGAAGCTTGCAAAGCGGTGGCTGTGTGAATATTTGCGATCGGGTCTCTTGTGGCGGCCCTGATTTACCGCGGACGCGCGCAGCAGCGTCTGCGGCACTGCTTATGCACGTGTAATTAAGTAAGTCCTTGCTTTCGTCGATCTGCAACACCGACAAGCTACTGTTGATCAATCATGCTCTCTCGCACGTGTGCGATGTCGGCCGTCTGTTTTAAAATGCATATATCGTAATATCTGTAAGTCTAGTTGTGTTGCAGGCGAGTAATTAAATTGCACGGAAAAATAAGAACTGAGGTTGTTGAGCGCTTTTACGCGCGCCGGTCATTTCCGAACAAGCACAGTGCCTATCTTGTTGACGAAACAAATGCAGGTCGGTATGTTATTTTCTTCGTTCATGTAACTGATAAATTCGATTAAAGTTAGTCCTAACTTGTTCCCGGCATTTTCAGTGCTCCCTCGTTGTCTGAACAGCGCACGAAGCATTGGGAAGTCATCGCAGAACGAAGATAAACAATCAGCAACTTGCACCGTAAAGGCTACGATATGCGACTGGTTTCATTTTCGTGCCCAACAAAACATGGCGGGTCACGCTTACGGGATCGTCGACAGATGGCGCTGTACATTTTGAATAGGTTGTGCGGCTGGAGCGCTAGAGGACGGACGTGTTTTTCGTGGGCTCCGGAATGACAGCGACAGATAAGTTTTTTCTGCATGATTCGAGCTTGCTTTTATTAGTTATATGAGTACCTAAGCCACTAGACTGAAGCTTAATTGGGGTTACAACTTTGTACTGTTTCTTGTGTGACAGTCGCCTGGCTTTTGTGCGTTTTTTTTTTTTTTTTTTTTTTTTTTTTTTTTTTTTTTTTTTTTTTTGTTCGGCCACCACGTGGCTGAAGGGCACACAAGTGCTTTGAAGCATACTGGCGGAGTTTTGTGGTACCTTTTGGTTTTGAGTGTATGTAATCCGAAGTGTGAACGATCTAGCCATGGTCAAAAAGACCATAAAGTGTTCAGGGTGCGGAATGGGATGGAAAATAGAGGTTTGTGCGGATGACAAGGCAGAACAAGCTGACGCCAAGTGTAAGCAATGTGAGATAGAGGCGAAAATGGAAATAATGATGGCTGCCCAGAATGAGCTCATGGTAAGAATCGCCGAGCTGGAGAATGCGTTGGCGACAGAGCGAGAAAAAACGATGGCTATGGGAGAAAGGCTTAAGTCAGCTGAGGAAGGGTTAGCGAAGGCAGTCATGGTGAACAAGGAAGCAAGCGACGGCGGGAACAGGGGGGGCATCAACCCCCCATAGTGGGAGACGCGAAGGGGGGAAACAGGTTTGGGGAAGACAGGTGCAGGGGTCACAGGACCCAGTTTTCGCGAGGTGGTTTTGGGGAAGGGAGGGAGCAAAACAGCGGCGGTTGCGCGAGCTGGTGACCGAAGCAGTGGCCAGGTGCGGGACAGTCCAGCAGAAAAGTCGGAGCACGTGATAATGGCCGGGGACTCGAATTTAGCTAGATGCGCAGAAACAGTCAAGGAAAGGGTGAAAGGCGACAAACGAGTTTTAATAGGGACGTTCCCGGGACATAGGCTGGGATCAGTGATGAAACAAGCTAGCGCAAAACTCGCAGCTAAAGCTAATGGACGTAACCTCGTGGTAATTGCGGGAGGTCTAAACGACGTCTTGAATGAAGAATCAGCCGAACTAGCGACCACATTGGCGAAAGGGGCCGATGACATGCGCGCCATTTCCCCTCAGGTGCAGATAGTGGTATGCACAATACCGGAGGTACCGGTGCGTGACGGCAACCTGCAAAGAGCGGTTGTCGACGCAAACAAAGAGATATGGCAGATGAGTTGAGAGAAAGGCATCGAGGTAGTGGAAATAAACAGAGAGGTGCACAGGTGGGGTGGTTTTCGAAGAGACGGAATACACTTCAATAGGAGGCTTGGTTATGAGGTGGGTTGGCGACTTGCAGGACGCGCAGTAGCTTTTTTGGGGGGGGCACGCGGGCCCTTCGGTGTCCAGGGTAGCGTGTAATGAGGACAACAACCAGGGGGGACTCTGTGACAGGTAGTATAGCGAAAAACCAGAGAAAAGGTAAAAGAAGGGAGAAGGCGCGTGTCGCAATTGGTTACATTAACATGCAGGGTGGCAGAAAAAAGGCAAAATGGTTAGAGATTGAGGGACAGTTAAACAAGAAACAGATAGGTGTTTATGCGGTTACAGAAACACACCTTAGAGACTTGGAAGAGCCACCACATATTGACAATTATATTTGGGAAGGATGCAACAGGATCATATCAGAAAGGAGAGGTGGGGGGTGTTGGAATGCTAATTCATAGCAGAGCAAAATGGGATAGAGTGAAGCAAACGTGTTCAGAGCACCTATGGGTTTCGGGCACAGTAGGTGGAAAGAAAACGTGGCTAGGTGTAGCTTACTTGTGGACGGGGAATAACTGCAGAGAAAAGAATCTGGAGATAGTGAAATGCATAAGCACCGATATTAAAGAATTTGGTCATGATGCCGAAATAATCCTTCTAGGGGACATGAATGCTCACATACATGACCTTGACGGATATTCAGACTCCAATGGCAAGTTATTGCTAGATCTCTGCGAGCAAAATAGTCTTGAAATAGTTAACGCGGGGCCTAAGTGTGAGGGACAGATCACGTGGGAAGTCGGAAACAGGCAATCAAGCATTGATTATTGTCTCATGACAGAAGGAATCTATGACAAACTGAGAGAGATGAGAATAGACGAGAAAGGCATTAACAGCTTGGGTAGTGATCATAAACGCATAACATTACAAATGGGATATAAAACTGAAAATAAGAACCTAGAATCAAACATTGGCAGCTCGTATTTAAATGAGAAACAAATAACAAATATGGCCGCAAGAGTCGAGGAAGAAGTAGACAAACTGCCAGGCAAAGACTGGAAGTATAGTGAGCTGCTACATGTAATCACGAAAGAAATAGAAAAAGAGAAGAAAACTATTTCTTGGAAAGGAAAGAGAAAGCCAAAAAGTTGGTGGAACAAAGAAATCCGGGATGCGATCGAGAAGCGACGTGAGGCATCACGGCAGCACAGACAGGCAAAAAAGGAGAAGCGGCCACAGGATGAAGTCAACCAAGTATGGGAAATATATTTAGAGCAAAAATCCATTGTGCAGAAATTAGTCGAGGTAAAAATTAAAGGCGAAAGTGAACGCTGGATGACAGAGATTCGCGAAAAGAGGAAGGCCGCGCCTAGGATATTTTGGAGCCACCTAAAAGCGCTAGGTAGGAAGTCTGTCACAATGCAACAACATATGGTAGATGAAGGAGGAAATCAATTGGAAGGGTATGAAGCGCTAGGTTACATCCGAAAGGTAACAGCCGATTCGTTTAAAAAGGTCGCCCAGGGGATTCCCCCGGTGAGTAAAAGTATGCAGAAGAGTACAACCGAGGAAGATGTAGTACTTGAGAATTTCAATTGGAAGAAGGCCGAAGGAAAAATTCCTAAGCGCACTACTCCGGGCTTAGATGGGGTCCCCGTCAGCCTCATTAACGAACTAGGACACAACACTAAAGAAGCACTGCTGAAAGCCGTAGAAAAGTGCTTACAGGAGAGGGAAATACCAGACAGTTGGCGAAAAAGTAGAATGAACCTAATCTATAAAGGCAGGGGAGAAAAGGATAACATTCGCTCGTATAGACCGCTAACCATTGCATCGGTGCTATACCGGTTGGCGATGCAGGCAGTAAAATTAAAAATAGAAACGTGGGTAGAGCAAAATGATATTTTGGGAGAACTCCAGAATGGATTCCATATCGACAGGTGGTTAGACGATAACCTGTTTGTTCTTACACAATGTGTAGAAATATCAAAAATAGAAAACAGGCCCTTATACGTAGCCTATCTGGACATCACCGGGGCATATGACAACGTTAATCAGGAAATTTTGTGGGATATATTGAAGGAAATGGGCATAGGTGACGACTGTATACAGCTTTTGAGGGAAATATACCGAGAAAATACAGTTTGTGTAGAATGGGAAGGAATAAGCAGCAAGGACAGCGTTGACATTAGCAAGGGGTTGAGACAGGGATGTCCTTTGTCCCCGCTGTTATTCATGCTGTACATGGTGAGGATGGAAAAAGCGCTTGAAGGTAGCAACATTGGATTTAATCTGTCACACAAACAGGCAGGCGCGATGGTTGAGCGGAAGCTTCCAGGTATATTTGATGCTGACGATATTGTCTTATATATTGTCTTATTTGCGGACAGTCAAGATGGTATACAGCGGCTGGCAGATATATGCGGAAGGGAAGGCGAGGCTCTAGGACTAGGTTTTAGTGCAACAAAATGTGGATTGATGGTATTCAATGATCACGAAGACCGTGCGGTCTTAATACAGGGCCCAGAAATACCGAGGGTAAGCGAGTACAAGTACCTCGGAGTGTGGGTAAATGAGGGGAATAGATATATGGAGGTACAAGAGAAAGCATCGGTAACAAGGGGAAAGAGGAATGCTGCAATCATGAAGCACAGAGCGTTATGGGGATACAATAGGTACGAGGTGCTTCGAGGGCTGTGGAAGGGTGTGATGGTTCCGGGGCTTACATTTGGGAACTCAGTGGTGTGCATGAAGTCAGAGGTGCAATCAGGAATGGATGTAAATCAAAGGACTGTGGGACGCCTCGCGTTGGGCGCTCACGGGAAGACGACAAATGAGGCTGTAAAGGGTGATATGGGATGGACAGGTTTTGAAGTGAGGGAAGCTCAGAGCAAAATTAGATTTGAAGAGAGGCTGAGGAAAATGAAGGAGAGTAGATGGGCAGGGAAGGTTTTCAGGTATTTGTATAGAAAAAGCGTCGACGCGCAGTGGAGAAAAAGAACTAGGAGGCTCACCAGTAAATATACGGCTAGCAGTGTGGGCGACATGGCAACAAGGAGCATTAAGCAAAAAGTCAGAGAGGCGGAGAGGACTTATTGGAGGACAGCGATGGAAAAGAAGCCGGCTCTCAGTGACTACCGAAAGGGAAAAAACGAAATAAGGAGGGAGAGGTTTTATGATAATTCAAGGGGAAGCGCTTTACTGTTTGAAGCAAGGTCGGGTTGCCTTAGAACGCGTAGCTATAAAGCGAGATTCTGTAACGAAGAAGAACAATATACATGCTGTGGGGGGAACTAAGGAAACGATGGAACATGTACTGACTGAATGTGGCGATATCCACCCAGATATACGTGTGGGCACGAGTCTACATGAAGCCTTGGGTTTTAGGCACAACAATGGAAAGCTGAACACGTCCGCGATAGAAATAAGTAAGAGACGGTTAGAGTATTGGTGGCAGAAAAGTAGAGATAAATGACAAAAATGAAGAATGGGGAAAAATAAGGTCATCCTTAAGAGGCAGAGAGATGGACCGTGAATTTATATTTTTCTTTGCTATAATAACATAGATTTAATCAGTGTAGATAAGGCATTAGGCCAACATAAAAAAGAAAGTTTTTTTTCGAGCCTGGTGGCAGACATGTCACCGCCCCGTTATAAAGGGGACGCTCATAGCATCCATCCATCCATCCATCCCTTATGAAC
The DNA here is from genome assembly GCA_030522465.1 of Rhipicephalus appendiculatus. NCBI lineage: Eukaryota > Metazoa > Arthropoda > Arachnida > Ixodida > Ixodidae > Rhipicephalus > Rhipicephalus appendiculatus. The sequence continues at coordinate 17,124,689 of JALIZH010032945.1, read as the reverse complement.
TGTTTGGCTAGACTTACTATTCACGCCGTTCCCTAAGCTACCTGTATACTGCTGTCAGGTCCTGTCTGGTGATACGGAGCTTCTGAATGTGCGACAAATTTCACTTTGCTGAACAGTATACAGCAAAACGCGACCTCGTTTAGCCACTGTCCTTGTTTAAATGTCTACTTTATCCTTAAATTAGAAATGTCTATTGTTCATCTAATCTATTCGCTTCATAACTGTCGCGCCGACCTCCGCGATAACAGCGGCTAAATGACGTCGCAGAAAATTGATATAAGATGAAATATCAAAACAATCGTAATAAGGTCTGGCCTCCGAGTATCGGTGCCATCCCCTACGCACAAAACTTTCGGGATGCAGAAATGGTTGAACTGTGCATTTCGTGTCTTGCGCATCAATGTGCGTACCAAAACAAATGTCGTGTGTACTTACATCGTCGTTAGCCTTTTAGCCTAAACGTAACGATGAGTGTTAGTAATGAAACCGTCAAGCTGAGCTACTTATCTCCAAGTTTACCGGAAAATAGCAACAGTCGGGTACAACTTCAGAAGCCTGCGGCATTTCCTTCTCAAAGGAGTAGGGACAGAAGCCTGCACGAACGGGCGCACACTCCAGACTGACGTTCGGATGGCTGGTGACCACGCATTCTGAGAACTGCCGTGCGCATGATTTCTTTAGTCGCCGAGGCGATCGGCTGCTGCAGTCGTCTGGGCGGAGCCTCCGACTGTAGGTGAAGATGATTGTGACGTCCTCAGCATACGACCAGCTTATCGTTTATAAAACAGCGTTCGCATGTGTGTTCTTTGTCTCAGTCGCGCTGTATGTAACCATTTATGTTTAAATTGTTCCTGTTGACATCGTCCGCCTGCCAACGTTGGCGAATCAGCGGTCGAAATGTGAGAAGGCAAAACAATCTGCGACGTGCCAACACTGCGTTCGCATTTTTTTAACACGAATGTGTTTGATGCCGGGGTCCACCACGGCTCCACTGACGTATTTCCGTCACGGATATGACGTTGAAAAATATACACTAACAGATGGCAAAGAAAAACTTACAAGAAAGTTCTGTCACCTGGAGTCGAACCTACGACCTCTCTCTCCGCAGCGCGCGGCGAGAAACGACTCGGCCACGAACCGTACGTTCTTCGGAGTACTAACGGCGAGCTATTTATACACACCATTTACTGTCGGCGGTACTCAGAGATCGATGACTTCAGCGCGTTCTCCTTATGACTAGAGAGATGGCGTGACGGGCACGAGGGTGCACTTTGAAGTCCTAGAGAGCACGAAGGTCACTTCGCTCGCTGCAGCCGCCGCGTTTGTGAAAGAAGCACGCTGTTAAGGCACAAAGTAGTAACTGTGGCAGTTGTTAGTTCGCCCCCCTCCCGTGTACTTAAATTTAGGTGCAGGTTAAAGAACCCCAGGTGGTCGATATTTCCGGAGCCCTCCACCACGGCGTCTCTCATAATCATATCGGGGTTTTGGGGCGTTGAACCCCAGATATTATTGTCAGTTCACGCTCGTCCTGTGCATACTTGAGGGCTCGTTTCGTGCGTCCTTCTTTGTGTTGTAGCAGGACGCTTTAAGTGCAGAGCTATGACAGTTGTTAGTTCGCGATCGTCCTGTGTATGTTTTTTTCGTGCGACCTTTCTGCTCGAGGAGTGATCTGAAAGCTACGAGCTGCTTGCCGTTCTTCGCATGGCATTACAATTTGCTACTACAGCATTAATTCCTTTGCCCTTGTGGCGAAACAATGCGCAATAAACGCTCAACAACCTCTGTGACGACACGTTTCATTTTCGTGTTTTACCGATTCCTATGACAGAGGGACCAGCCATGTTGTTTTTAATTCTGCTATATTTCACAACAAAAGCAGCTTTAATGCGCCCCGGATGACCTACTAATTTTTTTTTGTTTTTTTATTTTTTTTGCGTGAACACTCGAGGGAAGGCGCATGTCATCTGCAAATCTTAGGTTGCTGAGATACCGCACTCCGTTAATTTTTATTCCCGTTTCTTGCCAGTCCAGTCATTGAAGTAGTACTTCTAGGCATGTAGTGAATAGCAGTGGAGAGATCGTACCTTCTTGTTTGACGCCTTTCTCGACCGCGATTTTATTGCTCTTGTTGTGGAGATGCGGGGTAGCTGCGGATTCTTTGTATACGTTAGCTAGGGTATTTATATTTCGAGTGCCCCTTGGTGACATAACGCCTCTAAGACTGCTGATAGATCTACTGAGTCAAATGCCTTTTACCTAGTCTATGAAAGCTATCTGATGAGGTTTATTGTATTCAGCAGACCTCTAATTCCTGATGGATCGCGTGGCTGTAATTTATTGTAGAGAACTCCTAAGGCCGGTTGGTTCTCTAGGTTGGTTAAAGTCTAGGGTTTCTCTCGTCCTCTTTGAAATTACCTTCGTAAAGAAAGGGAAAACAGACAACCACGCGTTTGTAGCACGAAGCCACAAGTAAATCCATACGGATTTCTCAGAAAGAAAAGCCTCCCAGCCGCCGAAAAATTCGTCCTGGTCCGGGGTTCGAACCCGGGACCAACGCCTTTCCGGAGCGGTCGCTCTACCAATTGAGCTAACCAGGAAGCTAGCAATTGGCAGCGCGAGGGCGAATTCATCGACAACTCGAAGCACATGGACACAAGTAATGGAAATGAGTTCTGCGGAATCCCGCAAGGTGGCTGAAGGGTTAAGAAAGGGAAAATTTTCCCTTTCTTAAACAAGATAAAATTTCTGCGTTGAAGTATCCCAAGAAAGACTATCGTCTTTAAAAGTGTATTTACAGAAGCCATCGCCGCTCCCGCGCCGTAGTGGATTTCAGAAGTCAGCTTTGCCGCAATGCCAGGGCGCTGTGCAGTGAAGCATATCGTAACTCTGAAGGGACGCGGGGAGACGGAGTTGTGGGCGGGGGTTCAGCAGCTTGAATTTCTCGTTTCCTTCTTTCTTTTCAAGGATTTCGCGTTCCATTACATCTCGGCACGGACAACCAACAGCCAGAATTCATTGTTATAACCGATAATGCGGCATGCGGGCATTGCTGTAAGCGGGTTATTTCACCATAGAAAACATACAAACGTTCACGTTGCATCAGCTTCTCATTGGTGTAACCGATATGTTGCTGAAACCGGTATCGTTATAAGTGGGTTGGGATCTAATACTGAACGTAAACTCACCGGTCTGTATTTATTAAAATGTTTAATGCCACCCTTCTGCTGGCATTTTTCCAGCTCACTGGCACATTTGACGTTTTCATAAACTGAGTGTACAGCGTTTCTGTATCATTGAATCATCTCCATATTTTATTAAATTGATCATTATGCTGTCTTCTCCGGCCGCTTTACCGCGGGGCATACCTCTTACGGCTTTTCTAACCTCATCTGTTGTTACATAGGGGACTCCAGTGCCTTGTTCTACTTTGAGTTTATTTAAGGATGGATAACTTATCCGTGAATTTCACACTTCCGAGCAGAGCTTTTCTGCTACCTTCACTATGTCACTGAAATTGCTAATTACTTTGGCCTGCTTTTATTTTAGTGCGAAAATTTCGGCCCTTCTTATTCAGTTTCCTTTTAGCTGCTTTATGCTTTTGTTCTTTACTGCTACCTCTATTTGACTTTACAATTCCTTGTGTCACTGAATTTCTCTTTGTTCATCAGCTTAGTGAAATGAACGGCTAGGCAGTAATTTATTACAATTGAAAACCTATAAAAATAAAACCTGACTACGTTCCCTCTACTCGTCGCGAAAAAGATTATTAAAGCGTCATGTTTACGACCAAACTTGCACCAGATTAAGGATGCTCATGGCGACGCCACTAAATAACGTCGGCAGTCACGTTTGCCTGATCTGAAATGCGTGTCTCCCACATAGCATCGTCAAGCGTTAGCGCACGCGTCGAGCAAACGATGGATAGCTTTGTTGTGGAAGGGTAGGTACTCACTAGCGGCAAAAACGCGCGCGACACGCCGCGTGCGGCAAGCGCGCTCGCGGCAGGCGCGTGCGTTCCCGTTCCCATGCGCGTTTTACGCGGCGCGGCAGCAATTCTTGAAGTCTTATGCAACTCGAGACTCCAAGTATCACTGCCTTGTAGCGTAAAACGCGAATGGAAACACGAACGCACGCGCCTGCCGCGAGCACGCTTACCGCACGTGGCGTGTCGCGCGCGTTTTTGCCGCTAGTGAGTACCTACCCGAACGCTGTCTGACATCCATGACGTTGGGTACCCCTGATTGACGCATCCGAAAAGTAATTCGCCCGAGTTAAAGGGACTTTTTATATCCCTAACTGTGTCACAGGTGTGATATAAAATGTTAGGGGACGTACGCATGTCGTTGCTATAAGAAACCATAACGCTGCGTATTACGCAAGAGGATAAAGATCTCAGGCGAAGTTTCTTTCTGCACAACTTTAAAGAGGCTTTGGAAGCGCGTGTTCAATCTGTCGCCACCCTTCGAGTGACTAAATATTGCGCACTTCTTGCCCGGTTATTTCTGCTTGACTTGACAGTTACATTATTATTTCTGTTGCGAGTGCGTTTCCTTTCTAGGCGTGTGGGTTCAGCATATTTTGAAGTGTAAGGCGCGACGACGACCACGGACAGAGGAAGAGACACACACACGGAGCGCCAATGTGGGTGTACGACTCGCCCTCTATTTGTTGTCGTGCCTTAGACTTCACATTCAAAGGAAGAAAAACTAGCCGCTGTAAAGTGTGAAATGTGGGATTGACCATTTTACAGTGGCTCTATATAGGGTATCCCAGCTAACGTATATTGTTCCGACCTTTGGCTTGCCTTTTCCTTAAGCTTGGTTAAGCTGGGATGTCCCGTATACACAGCAATATTACTTTCATCGATACGGTGACCGTCGATAACCCAAGGCAAAAGCTCATAAAAGAGACAGATAGTGACGTAGCTTTAAAAGGTGAGTCAGGATTGGATGGAGGCAACGGACACTGCTTCGCCTTACGATTAAGAAACTAGGCTTCAATACAGATACCCTAATCTGGCAACAATATCAAAAAGCTCAGACGTTTCATACTTGTAAACTTCTGCCCTAAATAAACTCTCAGTACTTGCGTACAGTGCCGACTCATCGCAAATACCAAGTATACAGAAACGTTAATGTATTCATAACTTCGTCACATTTGCTCCTTCTGGCATGAGATGGGCCTCGACGTTTTTACACTATGAAGTGCCAGGTTACCGGGCGTATCGATAGGTTTGAATTGGCAGTTCCGGCAAGTATAGTTGAGATAGACTGGATAGGAACTGTGAACCACCATTCATGGCACCACGCTGTTATATTCTGTACTTGGCTTCATCATTACGGAGCTACTGCCTTGATCACGTATGGCGTGATGACCACTAAAGCGCATGGTCACACGCTATATGAAACGCCAGTGCAGCGATCGCTCGTCGACACAGGCCCGAACAGGCGTAATGACAACTGATCGTAGTAGTGACAGGTAAGTACACTCCCTCGTGTGGTCCAAGAACAGACTACATTCGCCTCGCACGTTTGTGTTCCTGCTAAGTGTCATTAAAATAATACACGAAAGCTGTGCGCCGTGTACTTATGCAGCCACCACGAATCAAGAAAAGAAAAAGTTGTCATACTGGCACACGGCTTTGTCCGTTTTGTCGATCTGTTGTCCTTCCACCTCTGCATAAAATCCAACGGCGCAGTAGGAGTACAGCCGAGCGAGCATGGTGTTGTTGCATCTGTGTCTCTGCAAACCTGCAAGTAAGGCAACGTTGCGCAGCGCGCTATGCAGTGATCTTCCCACACGCGTGCGCTTCTCAATGTCTTTGTAGGTGGAGCTTACCTGTGTAAAGTTGTTTCATAGGCACTGGTGCAGTGTCTGAACAGTTTACGTCGAATGCTCTCGCCAGCAGATTTCGCATCAAAGAAATATTGTGCGTCTCGTCAAATACCATGCAGTGGTGCCTGACCTGGGCTTGTTGTATGCAGGATTCGAATTCTCGGATGGCACTTCAAGAGAAGAAAATTGAAGGCAGCGCTTACAGTATTCAGCCGTATTTTCATTTGTCAGAAGAAACATTCATTTCGTTCAAGGTCGCTCTGCTACGAATGTTTGCGCTCTACTCTAACACAGTTCGATCGTATAAGTTAGCTTCTTTTTCTCATAGTAACGGTATTTGGTGTATAATACGTCAAAATTACATGTTACACAATTTTCGTTATAAAGGCTGTCCAGTTGTTGTAACGAATGTTTAGACTGCAATTAAATGGTATAGAAAGTATAGATCCGATGTATTGGCTCTATATATTTAATTATTCAACGGTGATTTTCTTGCACGAGATGTCTGAACGTAGCAGATAGAGCGCGCGGCTGAATAAAAAGGGCATGCCAGCCAAGGTCGACGCGAAGGAATAAAAGTCGACGCGCTGGTGAATCTCTCGTGTGTTGTGTATGCACCAAAATTAAGGCATGGAAGATGGTGAAATGTCGCATAACTTCATATTTTTTAATTATTTTCTTTGTTACACTTTCGGACCGTCTATTCCTTTTTAATGCTGAATTTTGTTCATCCTCTGTTTTTCGACTCGCGCGTATTTATACATTCATTTCTGTGGCAACTGACCGTCTATTTTTTTTTCTTTTGCTACTTGCTTGCTTGCTACGACGCTCTTGCGGCTAGACTGTGCCGTTTCGTTTAACCAAGAGGCCAGGATACAGTGTAATCGTGGCGAAAATCTGGATAATTTTATACCATATTGACGCTAATTACGCCCGTATTGTTCATTTTACCCTCTCTGCTAATTCACGCTCCTGCCTCGTTGCGTACGGCCATTTCGCGCGCTTATAGCGTCTTAGCCAGCGCAAACGTTTTTAAGTCATCAAGATCCAATCAGTGGGACTTTTTTCTGAAAATGCCGCTGTGCCTACGCAGAGCAGAGTAGCACCACTGGGAAGCTGTCACGGCTTTGGCGAAAGTTATGCGATATTTCCCGTTTTACAGTTATCAAAATGCATTAAAAGGTGAATCTCAAAATGACCGGATGAAGGCAGCTCGTACTCACATGCACGCGCTAGACTTCGCAGCTTTGGAAACGCTGCGAGAAAGGCGTACGGTCACGTTGTACAGTGACGCCACTTCGTCCATGATGCCTCGATCGCATCGCTTCATGTCGATGTGGTACATGTGTACATTGCACGCTGCAAAAGGGTGGATTAAGGCATGCATATTTCCATCAAGCTGAAGCACTGGAAAGTACGAGGTAAATGCTTTCACTTGATAGAAAGGTTGGCGCCTTTTACTTTCGTTGCGTACTTGACAGCTTCAAAATTTTATGTCACTGCAGCAACATCACGGCCGACGGTGCCCAGTGTCTCCCCACGTAGTACACAACGAAGTCCGCACTTGCCGGGAAAACGCGGACGGCATCCTTCACGCGGCAAGTCTCTAACTCCGCGAGCGCACGATCTTAACGAAAAGCGTCTCTTTGGGGTTCATGTCGTCAGTGCTTGCCCGCCCTCCGAACGCTATCCGCGATCATATCAACGTGGACAGTAATCGCGAATGACCTAATCTTAACGCCTCGTGCAAATGCTTAAGACAACAGCGTTTAAATGCGCCGCAGCCCCTGTTGTTAGAAACGAACCTGAGCTTCACTAACTATAATGCAATCATATTCCAATCTTTTACCATTTTCCCCATTTTGCTCCGTGAAAGCTATTCCAACCCTTCATATTCCAATTTTGTCCAGTTTCTGTCGTCAGTGATTGGTGTGAACATGTCAAGCCACGCCCATTTCGCCTTCTCTATCTGGTCAAAAATTGTCGAATCGCTTCATCTCCTGTCTGTGACGCGACAGACAGGTGACGTTAACGATTAATATTTTTTGCATGTAAAAGACAGGTCCCATAATTTTGCAGATCATGTCTGTCAGTTTGGGGCTGTGTTCGAAACGTTGTCCTTGAGGTGAACATGTTTGCCTAAGTCATTCATTTTTTCTTTACACTGTTGCCATTTTATATCAGTTGTCTGTTCATTAAAACCGATCCCCTCCAATGACGTTAGTCGCATGAATTCTCGCGTAAAGCTTCACAGTTACCTTTGTTAAACACGCATTTTTTTTTTAATTTTTTAAGTGTCTGGTGCACAACTAGCGCAAGTGAAACCAAGCATGACTAACTAACCGTATAACTAATCACCTCAACATGGATTACTGACCAGCCGCCTTATCGATCTACCAGACAGCTGTTCAGTTCGTCAGTGGCCCACGCGTAAAAATGACATGCTACGTGATGTTAACTGCGGCCCGAGGACGACAAAGGAATAGGTGAAGTGTCGAAGTTTGCGTACTTAAAATGGAACTAGCTCGCGCAGGACTGGGCGAGTTGGGTATCATTGAGAGAGGCCTTCACTCTGCAGTGCGCACAAGACGGGCTGACAATGAATATGACGACTACGATGGCGCGATTACATCTGCCAAAAAAATAGGTTCAATATTCACCGCCATGCCTACCAGTGGTGCTGGCTAGCATACCAAGGGTTACACATACAGGTCTACTCAAGAAAGGGGACGTGAGAACGACCGCTGCCTAGCTCAGTTGGTAGAACAGGTTCAGTCCCCACAAGCGGCAATTTGTTTACACCGACTTTCATTTCTCTGAAGTTTATTTCCCAATTACTACATTTAAATATGGCTGGCATCATATGACAGTGCCTAATCGGAAAAGGATCCCTTGATCAATTTCCCTTTTTTCATTGGTGTACTAATGCGTTAGCCGCGTGGCGTGTGGCGTACGTTGCTTCAAATGAAAGTTGAGTAAATCTAAAATAAATCAAGCAAGACTATTATATTCTTACCTTGGTTACAATTTTCCAAACGTGGACTACATTATGTTAACGAATCCTAAAGGCACCCCCCTTTAGGATTCCCGAATCCTAAAGCCTTTAGGATTCGGGATCCCGAATCCTAAAGGCACAAAATAAGGTCTGCTTAGATGTACTGAGGTGGTTGCAAGGTAGCTGCAGCTTTATCGTATGAAAAGTTTCATCATATACACAGGGCTTCGAACTTATGAAGATCGCTTTGAAACACAGAGGATGTGGTGCAGAAACAAATCTTTGCGAAGGCAGAAAGTTGTTTCTTCGCGCTACTAACATTCCGAAATAAAAATCTTCACCAACACTGAAAGGGCCCATTAAATGACTGTTGCATGTAAGGACAGCTTTCACATCGTTTCAGTAAATTCACGTTATGAGTATGTTTGCAGTAGTTAATTATAAGCACCATTGCAATCGTCAGAATACGGCCAAACCGGCGCACTCGATTTTTTTTCTGGATCGAGCATACGATTTTGGCAGGGACACGAGATGATTCCATGTGGTTTGTTCCGTACATTGGACGCAGATGGATCGGAAACACCGCGAAGTGTGACCTTCGTGGCACTAGACTGTGGCGTTCGCTTCTCCCGCTAGTGTGGACGCCCCAAAACTCCAATGTAATGATTTGATTGTGTGGATCTAATGTACACCACTTCGTGAGCATGCAAACTCTCAGTCTCACGCCGCGTCGCATGCGTCCCATACAGGGTGTCCCAAATGTCACGCAGCATGATTTTAAAAAACCCCCGCATCTCCACGAAGTGAATCATGACGAGTGGGCGAAGCTCTGGGTATCGTACGGGTGAGTAACCATACGTTACCCGAGCGTTGCCCCACATAATGTAAATTGAGTGACATAAAGTGTATATAGAAATGTAAATTTATTTCGCCTTCCAGTCGTCTTAGGCAATTCAAGGGGGGATTTAGAAAATTCCTGGAGAGGAGGATATGCCTCGAAAGTGAATTCAAGAACCCGCCATCTTACCGGTGGCAAGATATTTTAATATGGTTAATTTGTTGGGACATTTAGTGCTCGATGTGTGCCTTTGTGTTACAGGTTTCATTGAGAAGCCTCAACATCTAGGCAAATTTTAGTAGAAATCAACTCATCAATACCCTTCTCGACAGGTTATTTTCGCCGGGAACAGCGATCTCTTACCTTATAATTAGCCTGTGTCTACGTTGAAGTCTATGTCTACGTTGAAAGCGCTGCTTTCTTTTGCGGGTGGAAGCGTAGTCACATGTTATTTTTCATATTTCGCGGGCTTTTTTTTACCATCCGGAAAAAATGAACACGCAATTAGTAGTACGTTGTTGAAAATGGCACAGTTGGATGTCATTTGAACATGCCTACATATGCCTCATTGACATTTTGATAATTACGTGAGTACTTGTCGAGTTACCAATATAATTATGACTAAATAATTAAACCCCATTAACGAAAAAATTAGTGGTGGGTATTCCAGTCTACTGGGGACAATATGTAATAGGTTTGCTTCGCGTAAGGTCATTCCTTTTTTTTTTTAATCATGCTTTGGGACACCCTGTATATGCAAATCCGCGTATGCCAATAGAGGATTTTCATATGGCGGCGGCAGTACTTAGCGCTCTCTCACCGCTCTGGTTTCTCCGGCGCTGAGCGTCTTCGTAGCCGTCGTCTTCCATCTGCATGCTTCTCTCAATCTTCCTCTCCTGCTTGGCGCGCGCCAACTTTCCCCGGAAGAACGGGTCCTCCTCTTCATCTTCGTCGTCAACTGCCGCACGCCGACTCGCTCGGTCCGGCTCGCCATCGTCGACGCCGTCGGTTGATGCGTTCCTCGTCCGAGGCCTCCTCTGCGTCGTCGGAAGGGTCAACCACAGCGGGAGCATCCTGCCTACGATTGCGCCGTCGCGGAGCCCTCTCGATGCGTTCGCTGTCCTGGTCGTCTTCGAAGAAGCTGGCGTCCTCGCTGCGGTCGTTTCTCTTGAGCTTCTTTTTGCTGAATCCTTCTTCGAAGCCATAGTCATATGAGCTGCCCGGTCGAATGGGACCCTCGTCGTCTTGGTACGCGTGGCCTTCCTTCCCCGTCTCCTGTGGAGCTTCGTTCTTCCTCGATTTCAAGCGACGTTCCCCGTCGTCCACGGGCCTTCGTTGCGGTCGCTCGTCTTCGAGGTCGTCTCCGCCTCTGCGGAACCTTCCCCGGCTCCCGCGCCCGGTGTCTCCTCCCGGATCACCACGTTTCGTGTCTGGCTTGAAGTCGTAGTACTCCTTGGCATCCTCGTCTTCGTATTCCACATTCGGCGGTGGTAAAGGAGGAGTAGGCATTGCCTTCGCTGGATCGTTGTAGTAGTCGTAGTCCTCGCGGCCCTTGTACGCGTCGCGTTTGTTCGGTACCGCATTGCGTGCGGCGCCACGCCGTCGTCTGCTATCACCGTAGTCGTAAGAATCCGAGTCACCCTTTCTGCCGGAGGGTGCAGGAGGCGGCGGCCGTTCGCGGTGGTTCCGCTGCGACCTCTGCTCTCGCTTGCGGAGGTCGTCGTAAAAGTAGTCCGCCGACTCGCTTCCCGCGGAAAATCGCGGGCTCATCTCGCCTTTCGTGCGGCAGTCGACTCCATACTCTTCCTCTAAAAGCCTCTTGTAAGTCACCAGCTGCGCGCTCAGGGACATGTCAGTTTTGCAGGTGCTCCCTTGGCTGGCATTGTCGATACAGTTCTCGAAATCCTTGATGAACCTGAAAGATTCACATATTTTCGGTTCTGCCTTTGCCTAAATTCTAAAGCAGTTGCGCTGGGCAAAAGACACGAATGAATAAAACAACAAAGGGAACAAGACGAGTGTATGTTAGTCCTTCCTGCCTTTTGCTCAGCGCCACTACATTAGAACGTCGTACCAACCAGCCCAAGTTGAAGCTTTATTGAACCTTTTACCTAAAGCTGCATGAATTTCGCGATCTGTTTACTTAACCACTTCAATTGCTTTCTCTTATAGACAATATGTGCCCAGTATGGTTTTTGTAGGTGTTAACATTTTAATATAAAGTTCCCTTCAAGTTTATTTCAATGCGTTAATGCATGTCCTCTTCCAGTTCGCGTTTATCGTGCGCGTCGCTTGGTGAACTAGACTGCTTCGACACAGTGTCGAAGCAATTTCGTAAGTGCGTCCAACTATCGTGGGCCAGGCTGTTGTGAAAAAAGAGGAGCTAGGAGGTACAAGGAAGGCACCAGCAGTGTTTTGCTAGTCGCCTTGTTTGAATTGGGACTTTCGTGTATTAGTCGATCGCTAGCTAGTCGAAATATTAATTCAGTTATTCAATACTTGCATAATGGCGCGAGGTCGAGAGTAAGATTGCGAGACTTGAGCTAAAACGTCTATCGTTTGATGCACGAAAAGTGCCATGATAAAGTTACTGATTTGTGCAACTAATCCTTCAAACTGCTGAAGCGTACGCTAGTCCCGGTTGCTACTTCGTAGTAAACATTGTTGTACTCACGGGCACACCTCTTCTTTAGTAGGTCTCCGTCGGGACACTTTTTGGTCCATGAAATTCTGGAAACCGATAGCACACACGAGAGCCTTCTTCAGAACAGCTGACTCGTCACACTTATCTCTTTGCAGGGCAATCTGCGCACTGGCCTCCAAGGGAACTGTTTTAGAAGAGAAAGGAAAATGAAAAAGACGTACGTGAAGTGATGCCAAGGTTTACTCCCGAAATATGATATTTTACATTTTATCGCCGCATAACCATCTCGCGCAGGAAGTGATTAATGGCTTGCGTTCACACGTACAGAAAACCGCCAGCTGAAAAATGAACTGCGCCCTTCCAGACGAGCTTGATTGACGGCGTTAACGTGAGCTTGGAGGAAGAAAAAAAAAGAAGGACCAGGAGAGAGTGTCACGTGACAATGTTGAAGCCTAGTCATAAGATGTATAAAGAAAATTAAGCCTCTCGTCAGGTTACACGCAAGCGGCTTCTACAGTCGCCTCGCTTTCGTTGCGTGTGTGTGGTGTGTTTGTACACACACGTACATTTGTCGCTGATTACGTCGAGTCCTAAAGGTTACACGGCAAGGTAGCCAACGCTGGAGCGAGGAAGTTAGACGACGCTCACCCTCGGCTCCGAACCGTCATTGGCGCCATGTTTGTTAGTGACTAGGCGTCATTAAAGATTCTTACTGCGAACAAAACAATCCTTTAGGGATCCGACAGCCATGAGAAACTGAAAGGTGCTTCAATGTCGCCGCGCTGTTGGCCCCAGTGAAAGTTAGCGGCAGCTTCCTGGGGTCTGCCGCGCGGGAATTTCTTTTAATTAATGTAGAAAACTTGGCTTCAGGGATTTCTCATGATGAATGACGGGAAAAAAGAGGAGGGACTACCTGAATACTTTCGTTTTCTTTCGAAACGCTGAAGAAATATTAGTTGCTAAAGTGAAGCTAAACATTTCCATTGAATTCTCTGTCTGGTTGGGTAAATTATGACTTTCGAATTTCTCACAACCAGGAAGTGGGCTTATTTTCTCAGCTTTTTGGAACCAACTGATTCCACCAGTTGGTCACAGTGCCATTTTTTAGTCGGAGTCCATTCGAATCGAAAGTCCGGCCTTGCTGAGTCATTTATACAGGCAAGGCTTCAGCTATCGGGTATGGCTCTGTGAGGTATCGTGACTTCTCATTGACAGCACACTCCCTTGTTCCACGTCCCTCGAAAGATCTACAAATAAAACTGCATTGAGTAACTGGCCTAGTATCAGTGAGGGGAATGTAGCCCGACTTCTGTTAAAAAGCGCGGGCATAACCAGGTGCCACTGAATTTTGCGGAGCACGACATTCCCTTTCGCTTGATTATTGAAGAGGCATTGATGAAATGCCGGCGATGGTGTCCATTAGCCCCGCAGAAATGGACCGTAACATTATGATGTCCCACCCGTTCGGGACACTGTTTCCTTCCTGCGGCTCGCGCAGCAGTTAGCGAGATCTATCCGACCTATAATAATTTGTCCCTGTAGACGCTTGACGCAAGCTTTAACACTATTTTTGCGTCAGACGCCGAAACTATTTCTATATACAATTATTAACAGCTTCTCTGTAAAATGCCGTCGAGAGTAGGCACATGGAATCGCCTACACCTGCGTTCACCAACAGACGTCGGCGATCATTTATATGCCCATCTGCGATACTGGGAGTTCGGCACAAACGATTGCTGACCGACGTGCATATTTCAGGGGCCCGGAAATTTAACAGGTGGTTCGTTGAAGCCTGTGGACAGGTACACTCGGCGACAACTTATCTTGACATGGGAGCGAAGGCTACCAGGGCGGGGCTTCCGCACATTCGTGTTGCTCCGCAAGTCGTACGGCGGCTTGCGGCTGATTTCGGTTTTGCTCGCTCGTATCGTTAACGCATTTAGAAAAACATAAAAGAAAATTATAAGTGGGAGAAACACTTCGATTGTTCAGTGTACATTTTAGTGTCCTATTGCGAGTACATTTTTCTTGGAGAACTAAACAACGCGTTTGCGACCACACACTGACGTCACGGACGCCATGTTTCCTTGGAAAACGGGTGGACTGAAAAATGTGGTGCTGTCTAAGAAATGAAAAGAGAAGGAAAGCATTCTTGCAAGGTGGACAATAACTGTATTTTACCGACAACTTTTCGCAACTCTCTCAGTCTCATAATAAATAAAGCAATATTTACTTCAGCGAGGTAAATGAGAAAATAATCGGTGAACGTAAGTATTATTTTTTTGGCGCGGTAGCAGTCATGCGCTTTCGTTCTGTAGCTTCCACAGTGCTGTCAAGAAAAGTTGTCTAGTATAGTTCTTTTCGCCACCTTGTTGTGGGGAAATGCATGTGGACATAGCAGAGTGCATGGTCACACTAAATTCATTCTCGATGGATTTTTAATAAAGTAAAAGTGCTACTGCGACGATCTTAAGTCTTGAATAGAATGCGTGTGAAATCTACACCTAATGCAAAACTTTTGTTGAACGACCATTAGTCTCGAGGAATTCTGGAGTCCAGATTAGACGCTCATGTTCCGTAGAGGCAAACGTATGTCTTTCTTTCCTCTTTACCTCGTACGAATGATGACGTCTCGCGATATCACTCTGTACGTAATTACCTGTGCGCACGTATACCTACAATAATATTGAAGCAATGAATTACTGTGAAATACAATGGAACACTGGACTCAACGGAAGCTATTTAAATATCACTGAATGAACGATCGCGTTTTTTTTTTAATACAATAATGTGAAAGATCTCGTTTCGCAGAAATTATGGCGTCGGCGTCGGCAAAAAATCAGCGTTGTCCGTGACCGAAAAATTGAGAACGGTGCAAAATAAATTATTAAATAAAACTCCGGCTCGAGTGAGAATTCAACCCAGGCCGTCTGCGTGGAAAGCAAGTGTTGTGCGCACAAAGCCACACCATTGCTCGAAGACGCTTCGGGAAAAAAACACTATATGAATGTCATGTAGAGGGAGGACTCTTCTTAACGCATGTAATATTGCATGCCAGAAGCGTACAATAGCCCCAGATGTTAAAACATGTGAGTTGTGCAACGAGTGGGCGTTTCAGAGGTCCACCCATTACAAAGCACTCGGGCATAATCAACATTATCAGCAACAGCATCCAACAAATTGTACAGCTGTGGAGATGCGCGGTGCACCTTACGGACGCGTAGTGGGCTCTTCCCAAGAGCACTTGCGGTAGGCATCCTAGTACAGTTTGAAACGGCAAATGTTACGCGCACACACGTTCGTTTCCTTGCGGCATGGTTCAGGTGTCCACCGAGAAGCGAAGCGAAGCCAAATGAGTGATTGAGAAGACGATGCGAACGGGGCCCGATTGCGCTATCGCGTTCTACGCTTGAAGGCGATGCTCAAGTGTCCTCCAACTTTATCATTTAAAATCGGAGTGCTAATTATGCCGCAGGTACAACTAATTATTTTCCCTAAATAAAACGTGAGATGACGCTATTTAACTCTTAAAAACGGTTGGGTGCTTCACTCACGTTTTGACTCGGCGCATTTCCTTGAGAATGGGGATGTTATTTTGCTCAGAAGAGATGCCGCGTGCTGATGGAGGGCTGACTTCGTGCAGCCAGTCTGATACTCCAGCTTTGCCAGACAGTCCTTCACGTCATATACGTGCCTGTAATAAAATTAAATGTCACCGACGCCGCTAGAAGATTCCAACGCACGAAAAACTCAACTGGAGTTTTCAACACTTAGTGAAAGATCAGGAAGGGAATCTGCGCACATATATACTGCACGTTGTAGTTTTTTTAATGCGATTAGCAATTATATGGACCCACTCGGTTGGTTTATGTCGTCGCTGCCACGTCCCTGTATAATATATACTATAAGAGCCACACAAAAACCATTCAGAAAATGTCTTCCCGAAGTGCGGATTCGAACGTGCAACCCTTCGCTCCACAACGCGCGGCGTTACACGACTCGGCCACGGTGAGTACGTCCTTCAGCACAGTAATGGCGAGCGACTTATATACACCATTTACAGCTGGCGGTACGCGCAGCTCGGAAGCACTTCGGCGTGTTCTCTTGACCACTAGCGAGATTGCGCGAAGGGCGAACTCTAAAGGTCATCGCCCCGCTCGTTGCGATGCGCGCGTGCCTGCTACCACTACCAGCTGTACTTTGCCCTACATGGGCGTGGTCGACTGTGCGCGCGCTCTTATCTCGTGATGGGGTGGTTTGTACGTGTTGTGCTTTCACCGCAAAGTTGAAGTTATAGAGCGCGCGAAGGTAACTTCACTCGCTGCAGCTGGCCACGATTGCGAAAGGAACTAGCTGCTCAAAGACAAAGTTAGTAACAATTGTGACAGTTAGTTCCCGCTCTTCCTGTGCATACCTGGGCGTTCGTGTCGTGCGTCCTTCTTTGTGTTTGAGCAGCGCGCTTTAAGTGTCGAGCTGTGACAGTTGTTATTCCGGCATTCGTCTTGTGCGTGTTCTTTCCGTGCACCCTTTGTGCTTGAGCAGCTCGCTGGAAGTTTCGAGCTGCTTGCCGTTATTCGCGTTACATTCCAATTCGTTGCTATCGCATTCATTGCTTCGCAGTTGCGGCGAAACTGACCTTTTGTTATTTTTTTATGTTGTGCGTGTCGTAATGCGGCTCTCATTCAAGACTCCCGCAATCCTCTTGGATTTCCAGACGTTCGCGATTAGCGTGGTTTCTCGACTGCCAGCCACTTCTAGTGTGAAATTACGACGTGACTATGACATGGTTACTTGGCTCCGCAAAGAAAGAAGCTCCCTGCACACGTGTTCATTGATTCAAGCAGAATGTGGGGCTAACAAAAACAATTCTGAAATTTTAAAATTTTAGTTAAGCTTTCTGTGGGACCTCGAGAATATCGAAAACAAATTTCTTCGGCTTGTTTCGCTTGATCGAAAGTTATATTTCTGTGAAGGTTTATTTTGCTATACGCCAACGACAACTGCGATTTAACTCGATCTCAAACATTGAGAATAGTTAGAACAAATTTCGTAATATTCTCAAAGTGCCGGTGACTGCGAAATGTATCCTACTTCGCCGAGACAGGTTACATTCGCATTAACGACACTTGAGAAACAAGGCACTCTTGAATAACCCATAAAGCCCTCGAACGCAGTTCAGTGAGAATTTGGCAACTTTACACAATGCGCATACCGCATATGCGCATACCGCATATCCCGTCCAACCTTTACCCACGTCATCCTCGAAATAGAAGACTTTCAGCTAACAGCAACGGCTGCCTCGATGAAATTTTCTGGACACCTAAAGTGGCGATAAAACACAGCTCCAAAACTACCTAAAGTGATAGTTTCAGAGCAAATATTCACCGCACTGAACCGCGTTAACATCTTCGCTGTAAAAAGTTCAAGATCTACACTTCTCTACCGTGTAATAAAGGAATATCACCAGAGGAACTGCTTTTAGCATTTGTATAATGACAACTAGCTTTTACAGCGCAGCTCTTAGGCACGTACCCGTCCCTGCGTTAAGCGGCGTCGCCGTTGCCGTCGCCGTCGTTGGCGTAACCGCGTGAACAAGCGCGTGCCACAGGAATTGGGCAAGCCCCACTACCGCGTACAGCAGGTGGGGAGTGTCAAACGAAAACGAAGTACGCGCCACAGGAATTGGGCAAGCAAAGAAGACGACGTTCGTTGGTCGAAGCTCCACCTCCCAACCTCGGGCCCTCTGCGTGGCCGTCGAGTATTTTTACCACAGAGCTCGCTGATGCTTGAAACTCATTTGTAAAAATAGCCTGTACAGGCCTCATGTCGAGCAAGGAATCGCGTACACCTAAGCAATATAGCGTGGCAGAAGAGTAAAATAACAACCAGTCGTCACACAATGCTAATTGCGCGACGAGTGTGTGGTTTAATGTTTCCCACCCACTGCAAAGGGCTCAGTCGATTCTTCATCGTCATCAGCCACATGTAGCATCAACAAAGTGCACATAATACCTTACAGATATGTAGAGGGTACCTCGCTTATCTGCAGAAAGACGAATAATGGCATAGTGGGTGCTGTCCTACTTCACAAAAATTACGATTTATGGCGTAGTCGATACCTTGCGGAAAGCCAAAACCTCGAAAACAGTTGGTCTTGCCCCAATATGAAGCTGCGCTCAGAATTCGGATTAGGCAGTATCGTAATCGCCGGTGAATTTTAACGCGACCGCGTTAAAGAGCTCGTTTTGCAGAAATTCCGGTGTCGGCGTCGTTGGTTGTGAGCGAAAAAAACATCTTGTCCGTGACAAAAAAAATCGACAAAGATGCAAATAAAATTAATAAAAATTTTCGGTTCGAAGTGAGAATCGAACTATGGCTGTCTGCGTGGTAAGCAGGTGTTCTACCACAGAGCCACGTCATTGCTTGGAACTGTGATTTGAAACGGCCATTGTTACGTGCACAAACGTTCCTTCTCTTGCGGCATGGTTGAAGGCAATGTGCACGGGGCCCGATTTCGCTATCACGTTCTCCTCTTGGAGGCGAAGCTCAAGCGTCCTCTTTCTCTCGCTTCATGCTTTCATAGCGATCACATTTTCGTAACGACGTTTTGAAACTCTCACATCTACCTCGTAGTAGGTTGTATTCGGCCGTGCGCCTCTATGCAACCCGTATACTACGGGATCATGGCCCCTCAAGCTGCTCTCGCTGCTTTTACCTGTCGTTTTTCTTGCTGTGGTATTAAATTTCCATTCATAGTAAATTGACAAAAGTGCAATGCAAGCGGACGCTGCCCACAGGCAAGCAAGCCAGCAAATGCCGTCAGGGCCTACTCACCTGCAAATGTTTTCGAACGCTTTTCCACCAACTCTGACGGCGTTCTCGACTAGTCGGAAGTAGGACAAGTCACACAGGAAGAACCTGCGCATGGCTTCGGTAGCATCGCATTTGCCGAGGGCGGTGCCGGCATCTGGAAGAAGCGCGACAAACATTCAGGGAAAGTGCAATATAAGTGCTGGCCGTTATTATACAATGAGCAGTGGTGACGTACGGAATCGTTGCTTCCCGCAGTTGACCTTGTACATTTTCTTGGTAGCCTCGGTAAGCTCGAGCATATACTTTGTAAAGTTCGCTCCCATGTTGTCGTTCGTACAACCCAGCTCTATCTTGGCCCGTGAGTAGCACTTTTCGTACTCACTGATACACCTGCCCCCCAAGGGGAAAAAAAAGAAGTGGTCGAAATTGTATAAATTGAATGTAACTGACTGCAGAAAATGACTCGTGAAAATATGGTTTATCCATTTTGGATAACAAAGCTGAGGCAATAGTTAGCAGTGCTGCCACGAACTTCGTTACCAGTTGGAGTCAGTTATTTTTAGAAAACGTCAGCAGCATTGAGTAATC
This sequence comes from Rhipicephalus appendiculatus, assembly GCA_030522465.1. NCBI lineage: Eukaryota > Metazoa > Arthropoda > Arachnida > Ixodida > Ixodidae > Rhipicephalus > Rhipicephalus appendiculatus. The sequence continues at coordinate 17,104,976 of JALIZH010032945.1, read as the reverse complement.
CGGGTACGATGCTGAATAAAAATGCCAAAAAGTAGTAACTCTCCCTGTTTTGCCCGGTTTAAACACGTCCATTGAATGCTGAAAAGACTTGACTGCTGCAACTTACTTGCATGGGTCATCCGCCATTTCAATGCTTGCTTGCAACGCAATGCCACATGCGAAGAACCTTCGCAACAATTCTTTTTGCTTGCAACCAGTCTCAGGTGTTCCTGACGGCGTCGTCCATGATGGCCCTTGCGTTGATGTCTGCCTTGAGGGCTCTAGAACGTTTAGGCAAAACGTCATTTAATATTGTCACACTTTTACAAAAAAAGCGGATGCGCCCCCTTGATTGTTCTTTTTTTCTAACCCTCGTATTCCCCGAAGTATTTTGAAACGAGCTAAATCGACAGAAACGGCCTTGGCAACAACACTTTAGACGGGACGCAGACACTTGGCGCTAACCTGTTTGGTTATGTGTAACAGTTGTCAAACCTTCGCCTGTCTTAATATTACCACATTTCCACGCGCAGTGCTTGTCGAATCCCGCGCGTCTGAAGCCTTCTCGTCGCCGCTCTGTCTCGGTGCACGACGAGCTGACGCTTGCTTTGTTTTTGTTTACTTGTCCATGTTTATAAAACAAATTACATGAGAGAAGCCCCTAAAAGACTATGCCGCAGCCTAAGCCCGTGAGAAAGTTTATCCAGAGGAATGTTATGTAACGACAAAGCAAAGTCAGCGACAGAAATTTGGAGTTAAAGTTTGGAGTTTTGAGTTTTACAAAAAAAAAAAAAGAAAGATAGAAAGAAAGAAGCCAAATGAGAAAAAAGGCGTTCCTAAATGCCGACTCGGTAATGTGTATTGCAGGGAATGATGTCTTCATTTACATGCGAGGTTTAATTATAATCAGCTGTCTGCTGCTAAACGTGAACTGTGTTACGCCATCAGTCGAAAAGGTTGGTTGCTCCACATACACTCCCTAGGTTCTGTCTTGTGCACTGCACACGTAATTTCGACAATCTTTCTTCGTCCAGCATCATTTCTTCCCCTATGATTTCCTTAGGCCCCTTTATTCGTTGGCTTCCTATGACGAGCCATCATCGCACCCCCCCGAGTTCCCCTTCTCAGTTTCGGGCGGTGACCGAAACTGTTGGCCAATAACTTAGTAGTAAACGACCCAGTTTGGCTTCTCGTCCGTCTCGTATGCCCCGTCTGTTTACACTGCTCTACTACGTCACGAGTGGGCTACACCGCGATTTCTTATTTGTCAACCTGTTATTTCATGTTGAAGTTCGGGCGAAGTTATTACTTGTTGATTTATAAGTGGGGGACAGCTGCGGTGCCCATGATTACAATGGCCCCAAAGGTGCGACATCAGCGCCCGAAAGACGCCGGCATTCTGCCTCACGTAGGTCACTGTACATATACTAACCCGACTTAAGCCGACTGCGAAGTATAGTGTCAGAATCTCGTTATTAATTATAAAACAAGACAAATTCGCTTTACAAGTTGGGAAGAGCTCCAAGTTCAGCGGTCTAGCCTTTTGTATTTAGCTTCCGGCATGCAGTGAGTGCGAGTAACACAGCGGATCTCTCGGTGACGATTGTGCGATTGAAGTTCGCTCGTAAGCAACGTATTCAAATCCTTGCAGCACGATGTTTGTGAAGCCGTTGATTCATCTACATTGAATAACAAAAGTAAAGTAGTTGTACACTTGATTGAGGTAAAGAAGAATGGCACAGTTCTGCCTGGAGGGCGACTTATTGAGGAATATCGCCATGTCTATTGATGCACTTGTATCTCTCACGTGCTCTACCAGTAGTCCTGTGCGACATGTCCGCGCGAAGCAGCATGCGAGTCGGCTCCCGATTGGCTCATTAAGTCCTGGCAGATAATAGGCATCTAACTCAGCGCTGGCCATATGATAAAACACATGGGCGCTGTACAAGATGAGCGATTTAAAGTACAACGTTTACACCGCGCCCCGGTTCGCCTCGCCGTTTTTGCTGTCGAACGCACACGTATCGGGAGAGCGTGCCCAGTGGGACACCGGCGACGGTACTTTGCTGGAGTCTCCACACATATTATTGCTATTACAACAGAATTCAATTTCCGCGCTATACCTGAATGGTTTAGCGACATGGCTTCGTGCAGAATTCCTTACTTATAAACTGGGTAGTTAATTTGCAAAACTGTCTGTACTTCTTCAAAAGGACATCCGTGAAGTAAAAGATGTCCTCAAGTATTGAAGTTGGCGTTGATCCACATCCAGTATCTCTCCTGGCGTTTCTATCGCATTCAATGAACTCATCCGCCAATCTGGAAGAGACAATGATATTTGCATTGCACGAAATTGTACGCTATTCCTGTTCTACACGTAACCCCATGAGGCAAGTAACAGCGCATCTGTGGTAGCAAACAGACGAGAGCTTCAAAGTACACCAATTTAAGCCTTGTACATGTCCCCGAAACAGTTCAGACTCTTCATAAAAGCAGGTTCCAGCCAATCGTCATGTTATTCAGTCTTTCCTGCCTCTCCGTTCGTTTACCTACTTCTGTTAAGCGCTGAATGTGCATCGGATGTCGGTATTTAAGCTAGCTCACCCAGCCGCATGAAGTCGCACGAACGGTTATTAGCGGCTGTAAGAGAAGTCGTCTACAGTGCATGGTGCTTTAGCACATTGGCGCAACAAGTATACTTGCTCGGTGAGTTTAGCTTGTGGCTCCAGGTCGAATCTTGCCTAGATACTGCTGCGATTGCCAACGAAAAAGTGACGCGTCTTCGCCTCGCTGCTGCGACCAGAATTGTCGCGGCTTTGTCTGTTGGTTTTCGTTAAGGTTGTGTCTAATATAGAAAAACGAACCCTTAAGTTTCCTTTCCTTCGTTAATTTCGTGCGTGGCTGTTTTAATTACGCCATATTGCCTCTAGCAAAAATGCGTACGGCCATGCGGCATATTTTTCCGCTCAACAAGACGGAAGAGGCGCCGCAGTGAATCCGTTCAAATGCGGAAGAGCTAGAATTCTCCTGTGTATATATAGCTTCCCACTCGTGTTGGAGCGTCGTGGATGAGCGGAAATTCTGTGCAACGCACTGAAGCTGCGTCGCGTTGTCTTCGTGAAATGAGTTCAAATAACCAGAAACCTATCGTGGTGTTTTCACATAGCCTACATCACTAACAACGCTAGTCGACTTAGATACCTTCGTGGGAAATTTAGGCCCTGCAAATGTTAAACTACGGTTATACCAAACAATAATTAGACCAAAGCTAGAATATGTAGCAATATGGGCTCCTCACCTAAACACTCTAGTTCGCTCTTTAAAATCTATCCAATACCGACTGCGAGATTTATATTGTTGGATTACAAGCTTAACTTCAAGTATAACCTCAATGAAATGTTTCATTGGCCTTCCAGACGAAGTAGAACGACCTTTTTCTCTTTCGAAAAAAAAAAGTTTCACAAACCGATCCTTCGGGCGTGAATTCGTTTCAGAACCATCGTACTTGTCATCGCGCGTGGGCCATCCCCGCAGATACCCAACATTTCAGAGAATGTACATGTCTCACCATCTCTCGGCGGCTACCGGGTGCACCGCCTAACTAAATTAGAAGCAGAAAGAAAAAAATCTCGTGAACTAGATGTGGTTTTGAAAACGACTCTCGGTTTCAGATACTAGGGAATCGCTAGAACATTTTGGGCGTAATTTTAATAACGTGCCACAAAGCGACTACCTTTCCAGGCCATTTGAGGATTTTACCACACAGCCTATGAGAGCTGCCTCAATTTAGACCCATTTCGGCCTGTTTCAACTCTGATTGCAAAGCTCAGAGAAGAGGTTTCAAAAATGACTGCCGGTTTTAGATTGGCTGAGATGCGCTCTTTGAACTGATATGCTACTTTATTGCGTAGCTGAAGACATGAAACTTTCTCGGTCGTTTTTGTCGGCATTATTCTTGTTGTGTTCGAAGTCCACATCTGCTCCTACTTTGTATCGAGTTGTGTCGGAACACCTTGCGGTGGTGACAAAGTTTTTGAATACAATGCTGGGGAGCGTGTGCGGGAGAGCGAGACGAAGACGGTGCTTCAATGCCTCAATGAGTCCGCCTCGCCATAGGCGCGGGCAGCGCGTGCGCAATTTTAGCTTCGGTAGTGGCATCTGGTGACAGCTTCCTCAACTACGTCAATGTCCGCAATTCCTGGCCATGAATTGGAACCTCCATTTTTGGTGCACTGATTTGTTTCTTATATGCATTGTTGCTAAAGACAGACTGGAAGCACCTTACCACCTCCGTTTCTACTACAGAAAATAGCAAATCTTTCAAGGTAGCGATTACGCTCCTCTAGACTTTCTTGCTTTTTGTTTTTTGTTTTGTTACTGTCAGGTGTAATTAGTTGTGTTTGATTTGCTTTTTTTTTTTTTTTTTTTTTGCACAGACTCATCGACAATGTCACCCAGCACCTCTGGGACGCCCTGTGAGCCTCGAGTGTATTCAAATAAATAAATAAACAAACAAATAAATAAATAAATAAATAAATAAAACGCCCGACAAGAATCCGTGGCTTCCTCATTGCACAAATAACTAACAAATACTTACTTGCATACTTCTTGGCTGGGATTGGTAATTCCTCTACCTTCTAAGTCGGCATAGAAAGCTACTGCGCAGTACGAGTAGCGGCGCACATATTCCATGTACGCACAATTGGGTGGAAGGCCTGAAACAGGCAACAGCTCAGTTTAGACCGTGGGCTCGTGCTTGAAAAGAGTGTACTAAGACTGACTTTTTTCTTTCTTTTTTTTTTAAGAAGAAGAAGGATCTGTATGGGAGAGTAAATCTGAGGGAGAATACGTGGACTTCGCAACTTACCACTTGGCGTGGTGAATGTCGGCGGCACAATAGTGCCTGTACCAGTAGGATACGATGTTGATCCGGAGGGGCCGGGCGGCGACGGCGTTATTGGCCCTGGCCCTCCGCAATTCAGCATTCCTAATGATGCGATCAGGGCGTTTCTCACGAATACCATATTATGAATAAGGTCTCCGTTGTTTGAGGCAGTGCATTCGTGCTTCGTCTCCAAATCATGAGTGCATGCGTTGAACTTCGCTACGATGCTGCGCAAAATAGAAACAACAAAATTAAATCGCCCACAAAGTGACTTCCTAGTGTGCTTGCGTAACGTAATGTCTGTTAGGGAATGATTCACGCCCAAGAAATAAAGTGATATCATCGTGTTCATTCAACAATAAGTGACTAGAAAGAAAATGTTTTGCTTGAACTTTCGTGGTAGTAGGGTGGCTGTTTAGGCTTGTTGGTTTGCCATGATACAGGGTGAAAGCTCATAAGACGAAGACAGAGATGAGGCTTGTCACACACGATCGCTCATGTGTGTCAAGCCTCTTCTCTGTCTTCGTCTTATGCTCTTTCACCCTGTACATGGTACGGCCATCAACAATTGTTCGAGACGACACAAGCTTCGCAATGGCACGGCCGGACTAGACTCCCTCCTCCGTTCGCCCTTACGGACTTTGCAATGAGGGGCGCTGCTGCCTGCCGCCGCAGCTCTGTGCTGGCGCTGCTAGCTCACCGTCCGCCTCCGCAGCGCGCGTTCACAGACGCGCTCCGTCAGGCCGCATACGAGGAATATGTGCGTAACCACGGCTACCGGACACACATTATCTCAAAAGTTTAAGCGTAATCTTTAGTTTCAATGCCAGTAGTCCACATCGTAATCTAATATGATGTGTATGTAACGACTTACGACCTCTGCCTGATGCTATCAAGGAGACGACACTGAAAAAATTAAAAGGGAAGGGTACGCCAACACTTGAACACTCGTCGTTACTGAGGGTAAATGGTTGCCTCAGCAAACGCAGCTTAGGTTATGAGAGGTACGGATGCTGCGAGGCTACAACAAAAATTTAAATTTTACAGGTACAAACTGTTTATTTCTTGATTGATAGAGAGTATTCTGGTACAATTTGGTGCCGACAACCTTCACGTCATGCAGATTCAAGACATACTTTCTAGATTGCTTATACAAGTAAGCGACTGGTTTACCATTTCTTTCCGTCACCATTTTGGCGGGGTTTATTTGAAGTAGTCTGAGAAACTTGTCTGCAATCACACTAGCTGTGCGGTTTCTGTGACTATTAAGTTTCACGAGGTACCCCCCCCCCCCCCCAACAAACAGCAGATCAAAAGATCAAAGCAGAAGATCAAAGTATGTAGATGAGGAGGCTGGATCCAAAAAGTATCCGCTCAGGTCCTCCAGCTGTGTTGCGTCCTGAGGTACAGCTGTAGCAAGCTCTTCAGCTTGAGTCTGTCACATGCATCTGCTTTAGGGGGGTTGGCTTTGCATTTCACAATATTATAAAGGGCAACTGTTAATGCCCTTCCATCAAACACATCGTTACCCTCACACATAGACCTGAGCCGTCCGAAGCGTGCTTCAACTGGTTCACTGTTAAAGTTTCCCGGCAAAACATATTCATTCTCTTCCCTAAGAGGAACCTTGTCGTATCCACTGTTTTCGTCTATTTACTTGCCCTTTCCTGATGCAACCGAAGCCTCTTCAACATTCCTCAAACAGTAGAGGAAAACTTTTATGAGCTACGGAAATCTGCGGTTGTTCTAGACAGACACGGGCTTCTTGTCACTCCCTCTGTACACCGTGGCATGGACGTCAAACCATTGTTTCATCATTTTCATAAGCAGTATTGTTGAGGTCCTTTCGCTGAAACTGCAAAGGGCCAGGTCGCCTCGCCGATTCTCTTGAAGATGACACTACGCTGCACTCACTTGCGGGGAGAATATCTGAACAGCGAGGAGCACATTCATATTTCCTAAGTTCGACGGCTAAACGTGCTTCCTAGTAGTATCTCGCCATTATCACGGTTTTATCTCTTTGGAATTCATAAAGTTTCTGGAAAAACATTCCACTAATGATGACTGCGCTGTCTGAAAGCTCACGTTCCAGCAACTGGCTGCGTATGTTTTTCAGAATAAGACAACAGGTCAAAACTCAGAAAAATGGCTCTTTCTGAGTCGTGTTGTCGACACTCACATCGTGGGCAACAGCTCACAAGTATGATAGACGTCGCGCACACAAGAATGTCACCAATCGGAGCAGGAGCTACTCAAAAAATGATAACAGCAGAACGCAGCGAGAGCGCCTGTACAGCCTCTACGCGCCCGCGGATACGGTGAGGTGGTGGCGTCTCCATGCCGGCGAGCCACTGAGCAACTCGTCAGGAAAAAGTTCTTTTCACTCTCGGCGCATTGCGAAGACCGTAAGGGAGAGCGGAGGAGGGAGTCGAGTCCAGCCGTGGCAATGGATGCAACAGTGAAAAATCGGACGTGCTTCTCACAATAACCTGTCGGTGGTCCCCGTCCCGTCTTTACGACAATAAAGGCTAAAAGTAAACAGTTCTTGGAGTAGCATAAGGTGTCCTCGGTCGCCATTATCATCAAAAACCTTCATGGCCACATTAAAGTAGTCATGAATCACCCTTCAGGCTTGCTGAAAAAACGCATCCTGCGGAAAGCAGACACGGCTATGAACTGATCAGCCAAATATTGTAGCCGTGCGCGCCGCGTAAAGGCTACAAGCGGAGCGCCAAGTTGCTGTTTTCTCAGGTGCCCTCTTTTCAAACAAGGCCGGTCCTCACACTCGTCGGTGGGCGGGCCTCTGTCATCGGACGTCACGTTTCTGTCCTCCGACGTCGCAAAAGATTATTGGCCAATGGCCGACATAAATCTAGAGCGCTGTTTGGATCAGATGCGCTTGTTCCCGTTGGCACTGTGTATAACAGTTGTTGTAGTTAAATAAACAGCCTGAAATATGAAAAAAACTTCGTTGCGAGTTTTCAAAAAGATGATTCACTTCCGGTACAGGCCAGCTGTTGTCTGCTAAACTCAGCGCACCCGCGTACGTTCGAGCATGCGCGCATGGAAGTTTGCTTGGAAGTTGAATGCAGCTCACATCTGCGGTTACGCTAACATGTTTTTCGACAAAACGTGCCACATGGACGTTCTGATCCTGGACAACACATAACAAACGAATTAACTATCTTCTCTTAGGTTGTCGCGAACACTGAGACACAGAAATCTGCATTTCTAAACAAAGTGATGAATATACAGGACACCGGAATCAGGTATAAAGTAAAAAGGCAATGCTCCGTGTAGCGTGTCAGCATCACATTGCAGTGTGCGTCGACGGGCTGGGTTCGAGCCTCGCTAACTCATAGTTTTCTTTTTTACTCATTGTGTTTTGTATAGCGATAGCAATTATATGGACACACTCGGCAGATTTTTTGCCGTCGCCGTCATGCCCCGGATATGTGTATGTATGTATATATATATATATATATATATATATATATATATATATATGAAAGGGAAAATTGACAACCACCTGTTTGTAGCACGAAGCCACAAGGAAATCCGTACGGATTTCTCAGAAAGAAAAGCTTCTTAGTTGCCGAAAAATTCGTCCTGGTCCGGGGTTTGAACCCGGGACCACCGCGTTTCCGGGGCGGTCGCTCTACCAATTGAGCTAACCAGGAAGCTAGCAATTGGCAGCGCGAGGGCGAATTCATCGACACACACACACACACACACATATATATATATATATATATATATATATATATATATATATATATATATATATATATATATATATATATATATATATATATATATATATATATATGTATATATATATATATATATATATATATATATATATATATACGTAGATTATGAAGAGTCTGGCTTCGGTTGCCGTAGAACAAATAGGAAAAATATATAGCTGCTTAAAAAACTGTTTATTGGTGACGTTTCGATCGGAGACCGATCTTCATCAAGACCTTGATGAAGACCTTGATGAAGATCGGTCTCCGATCGAAACGTCACCAATAAACAGTTTTTTGTATATATATATATATATATATATATATATATATATATATGTGTGTGTGTGTGTGTGTGTGTGTGTGTGTGTGTGTAAAAAAAAGCATACAGAAAAATAAATAAGAAGAAAAAAAATTCCAAGGCATGCGATTCGAACCAGCGACCCGTCGCTCCGCAGCATGCTGCGGTAGACCACTTAGCCACACGCCATGCATGCGCCGGCACATAAGCGTGCGCAGGGTTACACTTCAGGGGGGGGGGGGGGGAAGGTTCGTCGCAGCGCCCCCCCCCTCCCTATTATGTCAATGTATGGGGCTGGCTTCACCCCCCCTCTCGCCCCCCACTGCCCCTCCCCCCTCCCCCCCCCCCTTCCCCCCCCGTGCGCACGCCTATGCGCCGGCATAATAAGGGCAAGCTATTTACAGACACCATTTACCGCTGGCGCTATGCAGATCTCGAAGGAGCTGGAACGTGTTTTTTATCACGCAACGCGCCTACATTTTCTTTCAATATGAAAACCTTTCTTGAGACGCGCACGAAAAAGGGGGCCCCATTTTGTACCCACTCGTGATGTGGAACGAAAAAAACCGTCCACATCGAGGGGCTTTACCCACGCCTTGCGTCAGACGCTAACGCGTGGCAGGAGACGCTGAGGGGAAATTTCGCACGCCGCACTTTAAAGAAGAAGAAATATCTAAGAGCGCCGGGTTCTGTGTTGTCGACACTTGCAGCGCGTTGGTCAAACACCCAGGCGTAACAACTGTGATAGTTGTTAGTTCACGCTTCTCTTGTGTATATCTGCGCGTCCTTTTCGAGCGTCCTTCTTTGTGCTTCAGGGGGAAGCTGCAAGTATCGAGCTACTCGTCGATCTTCGTGTGACATTGCTATTCCTTGTTATCGCATCCATTGCTTCGCCCTCGCGGCGAAACTGACTTTTTGTTTTGGTCTTTGTTTGTTTGTTTGTTTGTTTGTCTGTCTGTCTGTCTGTCTGTCTGTCTGTCTGTCTGTCTGTTTGTTTGTTTGTTTGTTTGTTTGTTTGTTTGTTTGTTTGTTTGTTTGTTTGTTTGTTTGTTTGTCTGTTTGTTTGTTTTTGTCGCAGTGCTTGTGTTTTAGTCGGAATTACGATCTGGCCCTGACCAGAACTTTCAAAAGCAATTTAAAAGCCCGATTTCGGCACAAGACGGGTGTGCCGCGCGCCAGCGTCGAGCGTGCGTCGTGACGTGCAGTATGCCAGCCTAGGGGTAGCCCGTAACGAGCGCATGCATCATGGCACCTGCGCTCGTGAGGGAACGTGAGCGTATCTGGCGATTTATGCGACGCCGATACTGTTGATGTGGCCCGTCGCACACACAGCTGATCCGCCGCCGCAAAATCAGACACAGAAAGCCTGCAATGTAGCCAGCTATATTGCCAACATAGGGTGATAGGGAAGGATTACGCTCAGTCTGCCCTTCGAGTTTATTTTGTAGGGGAGCTCAAAAAAATGCAGGCGATTCCGAATCATGCCTCACTGCTTATTTCCTAGTAAAACGAGCAAAACTTGATACGATTTCCGGGTACCTTCTTGTGAAACGTCTTCCTTGATGACCTTCCTAGTCAGCTTGAGCAGTTTACAGCGCTACAGGCACGCATTGTTTCAAACTAAAGAAAAGAAACGCTGGCCCACCAACAGCAAACGAGTGGTCGCGCGCTCGCTTCAGGGACAAAACGACTACTTGCCGTTGTTTCACCCGCGCGCGCTTGAAGCGCCATCCAGTTCCCCCCGAGTGGAAACACCGCGCCAGACAGCACAGCTACGGCAGCTACAGCGCAGCGCGAAGCAGCCGATCGGTACTATGAGTTGCCAGCAGCAGCCGTCAGCACCGCCATGTTACGCGGAAAGGAAACCACACAACATGGAAGCGAGGTGACGTAATGCACTGGGCGGGGCGCTGCGAATGGCGCTGCCCTCTCCTGCGGAATGAAGCGAGTTGAGGGGGGAATGCGTCAGGCAAATATTGCGATTACTGTATCTCCGTTCCCACTTTAGCTTTTCGAAAAATCATTTCGGCTATGTATTTCTGGGAGGCGTCCGACGCATTCCAAGGTGTTTTTCAGGCCAAGCGCGAGGGGTGGTTCATGATCCCTTCAGACAATGTCGGGACAGGACCGACTTAAGTATAGGACAGACTTTGCACCCCCCCTCCAATGATTTCGAGGGGGGGGGGGGGGGTGCCCCCTCCCCCGACCCTCGTGCGCACGCCTATGGTCACAAGACTAAGCGATGAAGGCGCCGCCAGACTGCACTGCAGTCGCGCCTACCAATTTAAAATTCAGTACGACTTGTAGCCTTACTGTACAGGCAGATTTTGGTGGCAATTTTAATTCACTCGAACCGTGAAACATCGCATGCAAAGTGGCGCAGAAGAGCGTGCGCTTGCAATGTTTGTCCATACTTCGCTTTCACGCACCGCTGTGATAAAATGAGAAAATATATTCATCTCTATCAACACACATGATCATCTGCACGAGTATGCATACCCAGACACAAGCGACGCTCCCACTCCTTATTACGTGAGCCACACAATTCAATGTGCGTACAAGCGCAAGCACTAACTAGCAAGTGAAGTTCAACCACTGATCCTTGTCTTCAAACGAACACGTCAGGCCTTGTAAGAGATAGTTCCTATTTCGAACTGAACTGCCATAATCGTTATATCCATTGTCCCGTCTACTTCTACTGCCACATACAATTTCTCCTTAAGACAACGGCGACATTCCGCAGAAAATGTCCGCACTTGCAGGTAAAATCCGATTTCTCGCATGCGCCTATATATATATATATATATATATATATATATATATATATATATATATATATATATATATATATATATATATATATATATATATATATATATATAATGTGATTTCGGCGCATGCGAGAAATCAGATTTTATTTGCAAGTGCGGACATTTTCTGCGGAATGTCGCCGTTGTCTTAAAGAGAAATTGTATGTGGCAGCAGCAGCAGACAGAAGAAGGATCATTCTTCTTTGGGAGTCCTTTGTCGTTTGCTTAAAGCCATGGTCTGATAATCGAGATCACTATATAGCTAAAAAATACGCTCTGCCGACCTCTCGCTCGTCGACCATCGTTACATTTCGGCAAAATGTTAGGGTGTCGCAGCTCGGGATTTGTTTTATCGTGTCTACGGGGCGGTTCACACTTACTCGCAGAGCACCCTGTTTCCCGCGTTTGCCAGGGGCTTCCGGAAAGCAGTTCTTGGGACGACAATGGGCTTCTGGCGCTTTCGGGAGCTCCGCTTGCCCTTCTTTCGGGAATAGGCTCTCTTGAATTTGACATCTCCGCGGTTGGCCCGCTTTACCTGCCGGTTGAACTCGAGGCCGCATTTGAAGAAGTCAAACAGGACTCCTCGCCCCACGCACTTCTGCTGTGCGTGCAGTAGACGTTGATTGCTGCCTGAAAAACGCAAGACTAACATCAGACACTGAGAAGCCGAAACGTGTTGGTGATTGTTTTTACGCGTCGCCACTATTATATTGGCTAGTGTAGCCTTCCGCTCGTGGCTACATGTCTTACTGAGATGCTTCGCAGTTCAATTAGTTTCAGATGGAAAGCTTGCTGGTCCTAAAGGGGTCCTGTAACATTTTTCCAAGTAACCATCCAATGGCTTCGTTAAAGGAGTTTATTGCATCATGAATCGACCGCCGCGAAAAATTATAAGAATTCGTCAAGTACGAGCGGAGTTAGAGATTTGTCGCACGCTGTAATTGCTTTCGCTCTTCCCTCGTCCCGACGCGCGCGCTGGAAGCTAAGCAGGGAGAAAAGTTGAAAAGCGCAAACGGCGAAGACGAAGCACATACACCAGGACACTGTTTCGTCTTCGTCGTTTGCGCTTTTCAAGTTTTCTCTAGTGATGGACCAACTCGCCCAAACCAAGGTATTGCTAAGCAGGGAGGGATGGCACGGAGGAAAGAAGTTACGCCACGCGCGCGTCATGACCTTGAGCCCGTTTTCTTTGTTTTTTTCTTCGAAGCGCTGCTTACTTTGAGTGTGATCGCGAAGGCGCGGGCACGTGGCGGCCTCCCGCGGCGGCCTCGGTAACTATGCAGCTCACGACGCTCAATTCAGCCAGTGACCGTGAATTTTGGTATTTGGGTAACGATTTCTACCGGAGTTCGAAAATTAATTGTAAATTCCAAGTCGCGCGCTGCGCTCTAACGTTTGGCTCGCGTGTTCTCAGGAGCCTCGACTGCCGAGTGGTAGCGTTTGCCTCACTGTGCGGAAGAAGTGTTGCAACCTCTTTAAATACTATTCGTTGACAAACACTAATGTAATCGCATTGTCATCGGCATTATATAGAAGTAACCACAGTGTCACTTTCAGCAGCACATACGTCTTTCAGGGTGCCGTTGACACGTCAAACGCGATTTGTTTTTGCGCGTTGCCGCAGGTAATGACGAAGGTGAAGCAACGGACGCTGACCTTTATTGAATGTAACCCCTCCATACTCAACACGAAGTAGTTCATTTAACTTGCAGTGTGCTGCGTAAGCCCACTAGATCGGTGGTAAAGCTCTTCAAAACCCGAGAGTGGCAAAACATGGCCGCTAACGACAGCACAATATTATACCGGCTCTCCCAGCCTAACTTGCACCAAGATTAAAAAAAAGAAGAAGACCATGCGCACTAGGAAAGTCCTAGTTATTATTTCTACCTTCTGTTTATTAGTGGTAGTGGTGTACCTACAACATATATTATTAGTGGTGAACATACAACATATATATATATATATATATATATATATATTCTTTTTGTCGTAGCTAAGCGGTAATTAATTAACTTTATTAACCTTCTTGTTATTGCTCGAATCGGTAAAACATTCACTATGTAGTACATTGGCTCAAATTACCGCAGAATCAAGCATTTATTCCTAATGTCCGCCTGGTTGTTTTTTCCGAGAAAAAAAAAACAAAAGGGTGTGAAATACGCCAAATATGAAATAAACGCGCGCTCGCGCACCGCTGCTCCAGTCTTCCAGGCGTTCTCTAGTTAATAATAATAATATCTTGGGTTTAACGTCCCAAAACCACCATATGATTATGAGAGACGCCGTAGTGGGGGGCTCCGGAAATTTTGATTACCTGGGGTTCTTTAACGTGCACCTAAATCTAAGTACACGGGCCTCAAGCATTTTCGCCCCCATCGAAGCGTTCTTTAGTTGAAACACGGCATTCGTTTACCACGGCATTGTACAGGGCTTCACGCTCGATGATGAACGCGTCAGCAATGCGTTTTGATGCGCGTCCATTAAATAGCGTGAAGCCCTGTACAATGAACGAACGCAGCCGTGTATCAAAGAACGCTTGGAAGCGCTTGAGTAGCGGCGCGCGAGCGCGCGTCTACTTCATTTTGGGGTGTTTCACGCGCTTGAGCTTTTTTTTTTTTTTGGAAAAAACTACCAGGCAGATTTCAGCAAAGCATAAATTCTTAATTCTGGGGTTATTTGAGGCGGGGTACAACATAAAGTTAATATTTTACCGATTCGAGCAAAAACAAGAGAAGTTGGCTCATTAAAGTTAATTAATCAGCGCCTAGTCATGGAAAAATACAGGTTGCATGTACACACGACTACCACTTAAACAGCAGGTAGAACGTCCCTAGAGCGCATGGTTTTTTTTTGTTTGTTTGTTTGTTTGTTTGTTTTTGTTTTTTATCTTGGACTAAGTTAGCCCGGGACAGCCGGTATATATGTAATACAAAATTTCTCCCTATGCTGGAAGCTATCATATAGCTTGTGTTATAGTCGGTGATTCAACTTTTTTTTTCTTTTGTAAAAAACGGAATATGATCGACGGCGCAGTGAAGAGACATTTAATTACCGTAAGTCTGGCTCACTAATGAATGTACAAGCAAAATTCCGCCAACATATTTCAACACCAACATAATTCCACTGACATATTTAACCAAGTGGGTGGCATATGCGCCAAAATGAGGCTGTACGCGCATTACGTATTTCCTTTGTGGCTCCAACGTGATTATGACATTTGTTTCAGAAGATGCACACTGCTTTCAACCTGCCAAAGAGTAAGTGCATTTTTATTTTTACACAAAGACCGGTATTAAAGCCAGCTGTACTGTACTTGAATAACGTAGCCTCTAATTAATTATATCCGGGGTTCTGCACGCCAAAACAACGAGATGATTATGACGCGCGCCGTAATGGACGGCTCCGGAAACATCGGCCATCTGATGTTCTTTAACGTTCACTGACGTCGCTCAGTACATAGGCCTATAGCATTTCGCCTACATCGAAATGCGACCGCCGCTGCCGGGATCGAACCCACTACTTTCGGGGCAGCAGCCGAGCACCGTAACCACTGTATACCACCAAGGCGGACAATAAATTGCCCTTTGCATGGTAGCAAAAGATGTGTAATACCCGTGAGAATATGTAATACGTTATGAGAAATTTCAAACGCAAGGTATGAATCAAAACATAAAATACGCGTTCAGAAACGGTGCCACAGCCACATTCTTTCGGATGGCATAATTTATAACGTCGAGTTGCAGGAGATTTGCGAAGCCTTCCGGATTCAACAGCATGGTGTTTCTTGCGTAAGCGTGCCCTCAGTTTCCATTCACTGCAGTGAAATTAGATATCTAGGGGCAGCTAGTGTGGCAGCTTATTGATAATGTGCTCGAGGTGATTATTTTTGTTGTATGGCCTTCATCACATGTATGTGCATTGCTGCTTATGTTACGTTGTTATGTGCAAATATCTGTGCTTCCTATATATGGCAGTTGCTTTTCAATAAGCCTTGGTTGTTAGTGCAGCGCCGTGTCTGTCTTAAGCGCGTCCCGTCTTAAGCGCTGTTTTATTCTTCGTCTGCACATAAGTTTATAATCTCTAAGATAGGTTAGCGGTAAATATGGCACCGCAGCCGTTTAACTATTCTGGTAATGAGGGACTCCCGTGAGTTGTTTGAGCGCCTAGGCATGGTGGTGGTGGTGGTCGCGGTATCACGGCTGCTGACCCGCAGGTTGTGGCATTCGATCCCGGCAGCGGCGGTTGCATTTCGATCAGTATTGTACACGTTCCTCTAAAACTGGAACGAAAGCCCGTTCCTCGTTCCTTCACAATTTCGGAACGAGTTCCCGTTACAAGTTCCTCAAATGCAAAAGGAACTCATTACAGTTACAGTTCGAAAATTGGAACGTGTCGTTACAATAACTTTACATTTGAGTTTTTAAGAAATATATAGTGTCGGATAATGCAGAGGCGAAATAAAGTCAGCAATTTAAAGCTCCTATCGAGCTACATATATCAAACGAATTTAACATTGCCGAAAGCAGGTTATACGTAGATAAGAAATATATGTAAACGCTCCTAGACAAATTTTTAAAGACCACCGGCCTTACCTCATACATGTCTAACTGCAACTTTTGTGCTCGTCTATTTAAGTCCAACACTCGTGGCACTTTCCAACGTCGATCTTCAAAGGCGCAGTCAGGATACTGAACTTCAGATATCCAAATTAAAATGCCCACTAATGCGCCAATATCATTAAATTTCTTCCATAGGAAATCGCATCTAAAGGGATAATACTTAGTCGTTTAATGTGTGCTCATTCAAGATTTCAGCGTGAACAGAAAATAATGTTCAGGATCCACGTTTAGACTTTAGTTAAGTCCCCTGTTCGCCGTCAGCGAACATATTTCTGTATATTTCGTCCTCTGTCTTCCTATCTTTTACTCTCTATCTTGCCTTTCGTTCTCTATATTTTCCTGTTTCTCTTTCTTTATATAATTTTCGCTATCTCTCTCTCTCTCTCTACGTTCGCTCGCCTTCTATCTGTTTTCTTTTTCTTTTTCTCTGTCTTTATATACTCGTTTCACCCTCCTCCTCACCATAACTTCCCCTTCCCACCCCCTTGTACTCTATAAGGCAATGCTATGCACTTGCGTGCACACATGTTGCAGAAAAACACAAGGCCAATAATTTCCTCAACATCCTAATGATCACTCAGCTACGAGATGTACACGAGCAAATGGAAAGTCAGCCAGTATGGTATATTGCATTGGTGAGGTGTTCATCCTTACCGCCGTTCTAGTGTGTAATTGGAAAAGGCCGTTACTTAATGTATCCGATCTAGAGATGGATGCGAATTTTTCAGTACTTTGTGTTTGTCGTTGGGTCGCGATACGAGCAAAATGAACATATTTGTTCTCCGTATGTATTGAATTGCTTCAAAGTGACATGCCTATATTGAATAAGTACCATGAAAGAAAGAAAACTAGATAGCTGAGTGGTTACGACGCTTGCCTTCAGATTGTGGATACGCGGTGTCGAATCTCGCCTCGCCG
This sequence comes from Rhipicephalus appendiculatus, assembly GCA_030522465.1. Lineage (NCBI taxonomy): Eukaryota > Metazoa > Arthropoda > Arachnida > Ixodida > Ixodidae > Rhipicephalus > Rhipicephalus appendiculatus. The sequence goes on along the minus strand of JALIZH010032945.1, from coordinate 17,087,715 downwards.
AAAACGTTTTGTATCCAAGAATTTATCTCTTTCTCTATATCCCTTTCTTTCACTCTCTCTGTACTCGTTCTCTCGCCCCAACGGAGTTATCGCATCCCTCGCCGGACAAATCAGCGCCCGTGTTCTGGGAGCGAAGCAGAAGAGGACGGCGATGACGAAGAGAGTGCGTGCCGGTTCATGATAATGATAATTTTCTTTTTTTACGGCACATGGAAACCTCGAGCATAACATCTCTGCGGTAAAAAATCAAATGTTCCTCCCACACGTGGTCAGCCTTGGCATCTTTCGCTTCCCTGCGCCCCCGGAGGGTGCCTTGAAGTTAAAACCAGGATGCATCGTAGTCACGTGATAGGCGAGCGCTACATTTTCGCGCCTCACACGGTCGCCCATCCGCACTGTTCTACATGATGTGATGCGTGCGTGCGCCTGTTAAATGCCGTGGAACGTTTACAGAAGGAACGCCGTTCCCACTACCGTTCCTGCTGAAACGTAACGAGTTACCGTTACAGTTCCACCGATCCTGAATGTAACGGTGGCGTTCCTCCGTTCCTGCCAAAAGGAACTAGTTCCTGGAACGTCGTTCCTTGGAACGCCGTTCCGTACAACACTGATTTCGATGGAGGCGAAATGCTAGAAGCTCGTGTACTGTGCGATGTCAGTGCACGTTAAAGAACCCCGGGTGGTCGAACTTTCGGGAGCTCTCCACTACGGTGTGCCCAAGGAAATACTCAACGCAGAATCATCTGTGGGATTTTTTCTGAATGATATGTCAGCGCTGTGTCTGGTACGACTTCGAGAGACACAACGAAAGAATTCTTAAACGGAGAATCGCGCTTGCAGCAACGAAAAGTCAGACCAGCAAAGACGACGGAGGGGTGAATGGTGCACTCTTTGCTCCCGATTACATCCCGTGTCACGCGCTTGTATTTGCCGCGCTTGTTCTGGGTTGCGGCCTTCCCTGGAACGTCGATTTAGGGCGGCATTGGCGCAATGCCTTTCGTCGTCTTGCGTTCGTCAGCTTCTTGCTCCATTTGCTCGCGCTACGCAGCCTTCTTTCTGGCATAGTCTGTTTCCGGAATAATCTTTACGTACGGGTGCCATTTCGGTCGGGGGAAGGGACACCTTAACAGACGGCACGTCCAGCGACCACCGAAACGCATCGGCGATGTGGCGTGTTTGGTTTTTAGATGTGAAGCATCTTATGGCGAACCTTAATCCGGTGGTGGTGGTGTGCGGCGTGACCTCCCTTACTACGCATGCGCAAACCCTTAATAAATATAAAACCTCCTTTCCCCCCTCTCTCTCCTCTAGGCATCCCTCCCCGCGGCAACCACGCCCTCACTGCGCATGCGCCTCCCCTCCTCTCTCCCCTCCTATGCTCCCCCCCCTCTCCTCTAGGCATCCCTGCCCGTGGCGTCCACACTCCCACTGCGCATGCGCGTCCCCCCTCTCTCTCCTCTCCTACGCTCCCCCCCCTCTCTCCTCTAGGCATCCCTGCCCGCGGCGTCCACAGTCCCACTGCGCATGCGCGTCCCTTCCTCTCTCTCCTCTCCTACGCTCCCCCTCTCTCGCCTCGCGACGCCGACGCAGGCAGCGTCTGCTAGCGAGTTTCTTGGTTGAAAAAACCGACTGCTCGCGCTGCACAACCGTTCACTGGCCACTCCGTATATATGGCACTGGATCTTGACCTGCAAGGTAGTGCCGGTGGGAGATTTCTCCTGTGCGTTGTTGAACAATAAAAATTCGCAGCGTGCGCGTTAACTAAAAGCGGACTGCGGGTCTCTGTGTCCAGTCGGAGTCTTCTGTCTCTCATTGCCCATTAGCAGCGATTGGCATGTTCCAGTAGGAAACACCGCTCCATCACTGCGTGCTTTGCGCCTCCCCAGTTTTCTCTCCTGCGCAACGCTGCGATGAGCGCCAGCATCCACGCCGCCGCCAGTGTAAGCGTTAGCGCCCGCTGCTTCATATCTACACATGGTTCCCTTTTTGTCCTAGAGAGAGTTTTCATTCAAATATTTCCCAAATTTTCAACAAAGTGTTCGCAAAAAGTTCAGCACATTGGTAAAGTTCAATGACCGAACGCACAAAACTTTCGTAAGTGCGTTTTCCCATCGGTTCGCCGGCTTCGCCAATATGCCAAAACTGTTCCAAAAGCCGGGTGAGTTCAAGATTCTAAGATTTTTACTGAGGGTGCCGCCCGCATAGGTGGCGAAACGTCTATGTAATCATTCTAAAAGACAGGGCGTGCAAACACGGACACAATAAGGATGTCAGGATCCCACAAACGCCTACTACCAACTGAAGATGCGCACAACGGCGGAAAGGAAAGAAGGCATGAAAACTTATTTGCGCATGCCCATGCAATATGCGAACCTATCAATCAGGCATGCGTGGGGGGTCTACGTGAAAGATAACTGTTAAGGCATTTGATTTCATCTTTATGCAAGTTAATCGACGGTTGGCTCACGCATGCGCTACCACTATTATCGATATACCATGCCTCAATCATTAGACGCGCCGTTTCTTCATTCCTATGCCGGTACAAAACTGCGCATTACTCGAATATTGGCCTGCATTTACATTCTCGACAACGCAAAGAATGATTAGAAGGTGAGCCTCCAGTTAGCGATCTCTTATGTTCCAATAATAGACACTTTTAGTTTAGCGTACGTAACGAGCCTACGTACGCAGCATGGCTACGGGAGAGAAGTGCGCATGCGCAGTACGTAACGTATCTATTCCAAGGATGCGTGCGTACGCCCGAAAAAAAATCCGGCGCACGCAAACGTAACGAGACGTAGCGCTAGCTACGTGACACTATCGCGAGATCTCGAATGAAAGAGCAGCCAGATTGCAAGATGGCACAGAACGTAAAAATGTGGATCCGATGATTCAGCTTGACTCGGATGCCAGTGGCCGTTATAACGGCCGGTACCGCATGATGGCGCTAAGAAGCACTCGAAAGCTGTTTCATTTCACATATGATGCGTCTAGTTGGACCAAACGCATCCCGGTAAGGTCGATACGGTAAACTAAAAGTGTTGCTGAGCGCTTCTCTTGCAGCGTACGCATCGTATCGTGCTGCGTACGTAGGCTTGTTGCGTACGCCCAACTAAAAGTGTCTAATATCTGGTTAACGCAGCGTCCCGTCTGTCCAACGTAGAAGAATACGTACCAACTAGCTCAGCTCTCTGTTATTCTAAGTCTATGTAATTTTGTTATTTTTGTTAAGTCGGAGTAAATCTTTTAGAATTAGAATTCGCCAATATGTCGCTCATTGTGATTGGCTGAAATATTCCATTACGCAAATATTTTGTCTAAGAAGTTTCTGTGAGTGCGCGCCCAGATATATTGACATTCTGCAAGCGTCGGTGCTTAGTTCAGTAGGTAAGACACTCTGCTTCTGAACGTGTGTTCATAGCTTACAAACTTGCCACGGCTAACGTCTTTCCTTTCGAAGTCATTTTAGCTTATACATTAATTTCATCATTGAGAATTGTCTTACATGACGTACGGACAGATTTTCCTGCTGGGTGGGCATAGAAATGCTTCGGCATTTTTAAAAGCTTGACTTCGGTGTAATATCGATGAATCGAACGTATGACACCTCTGTCTACACAAACACAGAGCCTGGTGGTGTAACCATTTGCCTGGTGGTTATTCAGCCTGATGGTGAAACCACGCGGCTTTTTTTTTTTTTCGATATCGGCACGAGCCTGTGCCGAAGTGGTAGAACATCGAGCTACGGCATTACGCCACCACTGCACACACGCTCCTTGCGTGCCAGCGCCAGTTATATTTCGTTCCTCCGCGCACTTCGCATGGCGTGTGGATAAGGCGTTGGCAGCCGCATGGTGTCTCCCAAGTGCGCCTACAATTTACCTACAATGGGATACTGAGTACCACGTATCCCATTGTAGTACTGAGTACTACAATGGGATACTGAGGCTAGTGAAAGACAGGACGCGCGCAGTCCCTCATCTTCGCCCGTGTTCAATAGCGCAGTTAATAAGCCTTTATAATGAATGTAAACCAACTAGCCCGACTTAGTGCCTTACTTCGTTTCATTGTGCTTTGTAGTGATACTTTTTTTGCTGCAATTTTTCTGCACAACATGTTAAAAATTCATCGATTTCTTACAATTCGCATAATAATGACCCTTTGGAGAAATGTGTGTATGTTGAGATAAGACTCACTTGAAATCTGTGAGCGCTGTGCCTTTGGCATGCCCTCCGAACTGCAAGCCACTCCTTGGTCTTCTAGAGCTCCGCTTGAGAAGTAGGAGACATGTTTTCGTAGTGCCTCATCCAAGAAGCAGTCCGTCGAAGAAAGTGCCATTGATGTACATTTTTGGTATTCGTGCACAGCCCTGAAAAACAAATAGAAGCGAGTCAAAAATGTACGCCATACAGTAGCAACCAAATTTCAATAATAGTTTTGCAAATGCCGACACCCTAGCGGTGTCACTTTGCTTTTGCTGCCTGTATACTGCTGTCAGCTGCGTTGGCGGCCTAGAAGTTCCCATTTGGTCTCTCAAGAGAAAGCGCGAATCGAGGTCTTTTCAAGGCTCTTAAATACAGGGCAGGCGAACCTCATTACGCTGATGTACGTGATATATGGGGGGCTGAAATCATGTTTGGAGAGACCGAAGCCATTTTCCGGTAATTTACGCAGCACTACGTTATGATTACATACTGCAGCGAATAATGGCGCTCATTCGGACAGTGAGGTCATAGATATGAGGCGGCACTGATCCGTGCTCCGAATTATGGCATCTCGGTTCTACCGAAGCCATCGACCGAACTCACTGGCCTTTAACGGATGCGTTCAGTCAGCAATGGCTACGAATAACGGCTTTCCCCTTTGAAGGCGAGTTTCAAAGTGCTGCTGGGTTTATGAATGCTGACGCGTTCGTTCGGCTTGTCATCGAGTATGCATATACAAACGCCGGGGATATCGTGTGCGATGCACTGACATTGTATCTACCATGCCTTTAAAGTTACACTATCAGTAATTTTAATAAAAATGAGAGGACAGCTACGCAGAATCTGCTTGTACATGTGGTTTGAACACCTTGGCGGGTACAATTTTTAAGAAGAATGGGAGTCAAACGCCTTTAAGTTTCCTAGTTATCTTGGTGTCACGATTAGCACATATGTGTATATTTGGAACTTCGAGACAATCGCAATTCAAGATCACTTGGCTTAGTTTTTAAGAGCAAAGCTCCTTAGGCCCGCACCCCGCCGGCGCCATCGCCGCCGTCGAAGCTCCCCGCCGCATCACCGCTCCCACCTCTCTCCCGCCTGTCTCCCTCTTTCTTCGTCTCTGCCCTCTCCCCTCAAACCGGTGAACGTGCGTTCCCGCCACCGAGCGCAGCAGACGCTCTCCGCGCGTGCGGCGCAAACAAGGCGCGCCGCACAGTTCGCGTTAAAAAGAAGCCAGCGTTCTCCCTGTACCACACACGCACGCTGCTGCCATGGACGACTACAATTTCTTTCTTCCTCCGACAGTACAGCCACTGCGGGTTCGACCGTTTCTGCGAGTACTGGAAATACGACCTACCCGATGTGGACACCTTCAGCGAACGCTACTTTCGCAAGATCATTGGCATCGACCGAGACACCGAAATGACAATCTGCTTCGCATCCTTCGAATGGTTAAATAGTTTCAAAACGTTCATAGTCGTTTGCGTCCCATTTCTAAGGAGCTTCGCTCATCGGTTGTATTCGTACACGGAACAAACTGCTAGTTTTTTTCTAATATAGTGCTCATTCTGCTTTAGAGGTCTGGAGAACATTTTCACAATCCATGAATTCAGTCTGAGTGCAAAGCTAGACAGCGCACTGCTCCAGCATACAGCCGAGTCGGTTGTCAAACATGAGGGATTTGGCTGCAGATGCGAGCGCCACGCAACCGGCATTTATCGGTGTTCGACACTTAAAACATCGAGGAGAAAGAGGTAGTCGACAAATGTCTGACCTACTCCGCCTCTTTCGTAACTCGAGATGTTTTCGGATATAGAAGTTCTCTACTCGTCAATCCAATTTGATGAAACTTTGGCTCCATATGGACGCGCCGCAAACGGAGTAGTTACAGTTTCTCTTGGTAAACAAACAGCACCAAACACTTTTTAGCCTCGTCGCGTCATCTCGTGGAAATTCCTCTGTGTGCGTACTGGTGAGAATTTCCGTCCGTGAGGTAACACGACTGTACTCCCTAGCACGATCCCCCCCTCGTTTTCAAAAACGTGAATGTGCGCATGTAAACGGTGTCCAAGCTAACAGTTGCCAGCTTTAAAAAAGAACAAAGCAAAAGCTTCTGATGAGTACGAAGCCAACTTTACTTTTTATTTGCCTAAATTCTATGGCTTGCACCGATCTATTAACTTTTTGGGCATCTAACTTACGAGCAGCACGTCATGCATGGTTTGTAGATCACACTTAAATACCGTGTTTCAGTTTGAGGGGCGTTATTTTATTTAGGCTTTTATTTTTCTCCTTTTAAAAAAAAAGCATGTGAAAGCAGCAAACCGACATCACCTCCAATTTGTATGCTGGGGCAGCTCTATTTTATTAATTTTCGAAGTCATCGCAAGCTCGCAGGTTGTGCTATTGATCGAGGGGTTTGAAAAAAAAATGAGCATAGAATGAAAAAAAAAAAAAGGCATGTTACCTGAAAAGGTATGTTTCGCCAGGCTTCGGAGCCCCTATTTTTTTGACTAGCCTTATTCCACTGCACATGAGTGAGTTAGGACTTCTCTCGCCCGCGTAACCGCTATGCTCGGCTGTGATAAAGCCGTTTTTTACGCACGACCTTCAATCGCTGTGGCCTTCTTCTATCATCAGTCATCACAATTTGATCAAATAAGGGCTTTGCAAGACAATTCGACGCATCAACTGAATTATAAAGAATGTCAATAATGTGAAAGTTACTTTCCGTTGTATTTCTTTTCCCTAATAAACACTTGACAGTGACCATTTTCGTGATGTGCAGAGTTTTGAGCAATCGAGCGCGCGCGCCGTTGCTACGAGTCTTTAAAAGACAAAGAAGAAGCCCTTACTGGCACAGGAGTCTCCGGTCTTCGTTGATCCTGCTGTCGTTCTTTTCTGTGACGTAATGGAACGCTAGGCCACACAGAAAGAATTTGCGGAGCGCCGAACGTTTATGGCAGACTGTCTGGTCACTCAGCTGTGGTGCGTACACGATGTGATCTGGAATGTGAAGCACCCTGTAGCTTTAAATGTTTCAGAAGAATGGCTGGTTCTGATGAGTTTAAACACAGTGCTTGCGGATTGAAATGCGACATCGAAGCTTTTAGTACAACGACTGGCATGCGCAATCGCTCGTGGTAACTGCGTCATGTCGCAATGAATGCGGCCGCTAAAGGTAATGTTGGCTCTGACGTAAGTGTTCCGAGTCGGAAATTGCGGCGATATGGCACGACCTGTAAAAGGCGTAAACGAAGGTGAGCGCATAACTTAGCCCGAAAATGCCGCGTTTCAATCCACGAGCACTGTGCAGCACCTGAGTGAAACGCCAGCGAACAAAGCCAAGGCATTTCCATAATATACTGGAGCTTAAGGGATGTGAAATCATAGTGACTCGTTTATCTGACGTAAGCACCATCTCACTGTGCGGCATTTGTAAGAGACATCTTACATGTCTTAAATGTGGCAGTTACTGGAAGCCTATGTCAGAGGAAAAGAGTTTCGGAGCGGAGTGAGTGCGACAAATTTGCCCGACCGCTCGTCTACGTCCCAAAGGCTCGCTCTTACCTATGACATCACTGCAAGAAACTTTAAACATTTCAATGTTTTCTCTGGTGCGATCTTCCTCTTTCTCGCGAAAGTACTCTTTCTGTGGGCAGTGTGTCAACTTCATAACTGTTCTGACGCATTCGACGTACGACCGAAGTAACCTAGGTGAAAGAAAATAGCGTCTTATTGCGGGACGGCCGATCCGAGTCATGAAACCGCTTTCACTAGTTGCTTCTCATTCTGCTTACTGGCAGGCATAGTCGCTGGCATCGGTGATGTGCTTTGCATCCACCTCGAGTATGCTCTCGCACTCGTTTCGACCGCTTTCGTACACGAATCTTCGACAGATCTTTTTATCTGTGCGGGAAAAGTGCGAAGTTTCTTGCGTGATCGGTTTCCATTCAGACTAGATTTGCACGAAAACGAATACGTGAACGGCTGACGCGAAAAGCGCTGTTTGGAAACGTGCGATGTCGTCGATCTGACTGCCTCAACCGTCGCCAGGGATCCTCCCACTGGCACGACAGCTAGCCTCTACACGTGCTGCGAAGGCTCCGAGGTGTCTTCGCGCAGCGATCACCCACACCGCTTCCAGGGTTCTCGTCTGCACTCACGAGTGAAGATTCCATTTCAAATTGAAAAGCGTGCCTACTTTTGATGGAGCGGCGCGCGTTTTGAGAAGTTATGACGATCTCCGTTATTGATGAACATGCTTGTGGATCTTTCAAAACAAGCCGCATGCTTTTTCCTGTTTTGTTTTGTTTTAATATAACCCGAACGCTCGAAGTTCCTGAACGAGGTAAATTCCGCATAAATGTGCGCGTGGTGTGTGTATGAGAGGAGTGAGGGGGCGAGGGAGCAGAGGTAACTTGACATTCAAGCGACACTGTTTCGCAAAACTCGGCGACTCAGTCTCGGTAAAGCATCTCGAAACAAAGCTGTGCGGCTTTGATATCAAGTACCGATTCGCACTAATAAGCACTCTGTAAACTAGTTTAGTGAACTAAGAGATCTTAGTAATACATTCTTTGCAAGTTGCAAGTCATTGTCGTTGCTCTTATTTGCCCAATATGATAAGCACACTAAGAAGCAGTTCTTTTTTATTTGTTTTTTTTTTAATGCGAAGCATTTCTTTGCGTACTGCAAGCACTTTTGCGTTTCTATCTACGTATCTATCTACGTATCTATCTATCTATCTATCTATCTATCTATCTATCTATCTATCTATCTATCTATCTATCTATCTATCTATCTATCTATCTATCTATCTATCTATCTATCTATCTATCTATCTATCTATCTATCTATCTATCTATCTATCTATCTATCTATCTATCTAGCCGCCGCTGTCGTGATCACCTTAACTTCGGGTAGACCAAAATTAGTATGGGAGGGTAAGAGGGCTTGACGATTATGACTGTTTGGTCGTGACTTGAATAACGTGAAAATGCCGTCGCGTACGTCGTCAAACTCATTTCTCCAGACACGTGTGGCTCATACCCGTATACCACGGGTATACGGGTAGCTGCACGGGCCGCAGTATGCGGGTATGCGCCACAGGAGTTTGACAATTTATATGTACCCAGGAACGGCGAGGACAAACATTGGTAACTTAAATGCGAGAGCGTTAAGAAAAACTGACAATGGCAGCGTTGACCCGACGAATGCAAAGAATAGAAATCAGACTCCCAGCAGGAATCGAACCCAAGCAATCTGCTGACAATCAAGTATTCTACCACAGAGCCACGTCAGGTCTCGAAACTGCTTTGGAAAAAGACCCTATGCAGGCGCAATGTTGGTGAAACGTCAATTGTGTTTGCAGTGCTGGCTGCATAATTTTCAAAACATTACATATGCACTCCTATGATAAAGGAGTCATGTCGGGTTAACGTCAATTGTATACTTAAGCGCCATCCACTGTAGTTTGTTTACGTAGCGCTACCATTCTCGCAAGCAGAAGCGCTCCATGTCAGCTTACCCCTTCTGGTGTTGGTAATGCCCATGTATCTGTTGGCGTCGTGTTTCATATAACGACTGGTTATATGAAACATATGCGACTGTTCAACATATATCTGTGCGTACAACATTTGTACATATCCTTAGCGTCATTTCACAACGTTTCGCTTAATAAAAATATTACATCGCAGTGACCTTACCTCCGAATGCTTCGCATAACACCGATTCCCATTGTACTTTGGATCTGCCGAATTTTTAAACGAGTACAAGAAGGATCTATTTTAGCTTTTCAAGCAGTGGTTAAAACAGCAGCAGGGTTTACAGCTAAGAACTTGACAGACTTGAAGATTAGGGCAATTGTCGCAGTAAAATATTTATTTCATATTATTAATCGGCTGCTTTATTTACATCATCAGTCGATGACAAAATGCGGCCTGTATCAGAAGCATACGATTCGGATACATTGTAGCCGGAACAGTTTGTTGGCTCTGCTTAACTTTTCTCTTTTATTTAGAGGTTTCTAGGTAATAGGATTACTGCAAAACTTCTTGAAACTATTTCTGTCTGTAAAGAGGCACCTGTTCGTGTCTGATGGCTGACGTTTGCTGTAAAATACGCACATCAAATTAGGTACATTGTGTTGCCGCACGAGATGGTGCGCCTTTAAGTGGAATGAAAGCACCTGCGTGGTGAAATAGCAGCTGGGTGTATTTCACCTTAAATGGACTTTCGCGTCTCGCTTATGAATAAAAATGGAGGAATCTACATACCATTGACGACGAACAGCCAATGGCAGCAAGCCATTACGAAGAAAGGCTTTGTGAATACGACCGCTGAAACCGTAAGCCGCGTACTACGCAGAACTTTAATTTTTTTTTTTACAGAAAAGCAAACGAAATACCAATGTTCTGAACGATTAAAAATGGAAGTGAAGCGCCCACACTGCCGAAGCTTAAGGATGCTGCGGCAACTTGCAAATGCTTCAGTTATTCTGGCGACGGGACGAAATTAAGAGAGTATTCAAGTGATATATGGTGAAGGCTTACCTCTGTCGCAGTTGAGTCTATTCGCAAACCTGTGTTGCTCAACGTTGGCAAGTGCTTTGTCCATTATTTCCGAATTTCCATCGCATCTTGTTGACCGCAGTGCGTCGTGGACACAGCTGTGAAACGTCTTGAAGTAACTGTAATACACAGCATACCTGGTCAGGTCATCACGAAGAAGTGGGAGCCGCTGTTTTTCTTCGTCACTGTTCTCGCCAGCAAAATGTCGCGGTTAAGCTGCTACATTCAGCAAACTGATCCAGCGGAAGGCCTCGCCAATCTTTACTGCTGGTTTTATCGTCAAAAGCTACAACTTACTGTCATATATCATTCTGCGGGGCGTGGAGATAAATACGGGACATTAACGCGTTGATGCGGGCTGCGAAAGGGATCCCTAACATCGGAATGCGACTACGCGAATCATACCTGCAGCCTCGAGGTTATTTGTACAACGCTACTCGGACCTGTAACATTCAACGGATCACTAGATACGCCACAGGATACCCTGAAGTGTTGCGGAAAAAAAAAGAAAAAGAAAAAAAAATAAACAGGCGACCGCTTTCTGTCCGTAATGAAGTATAAAATAAATGGCATTCTAGTGAGCGCCGGAACGGTTGTGGAACTGAGAGCCACCTAAATGGCGCTGATATGTGCAATACCTGAAAATGGAACCCTAGCTGCCCATTAAAGGGACGCTAAAGAGAAAAACGATTTTCTGCGTATTTGTAAAATTCTCTTTCGCGATACTAAAAAAAAAAATCACGCTGGCCGCGAGAAAAAGCTTGGTAAGCGAGAAAACGAGCAAAAAGAAAAGACGGGTGGCGACGCCACCTTAAAGATCCCGCACGAAATGCTGTGACGTCATAGATTACGGCGGTGTCTTAGTTCCTATGTAGTTCCTAATCAGCAAAAATGAAATGCATTGCGCAACGAGGGGGCTATAGACTAAGCATACGAATTTCCGGGAAATTTCGTTGGGCCAATGTCGCGAAAATACGAAAAAAGCACTTTGAAGTCCGTGACGTGACGCGCGGAGATTTCGGCGCGAAATTTAAAACTGAAACTTGGGACGTTGATTTTCACCTCTGTTAAAATACCTATGATGGTGAAATGAACGGCATGAGAGTTCTCAGGGGACAATTTATCAATCTAAACCAATTCACTGCTTCCATTTAGTGTCCCTTTAAAACAGGAAATCAGCCTGTCGGCTCTCTAAAGAACCGCGCTAAAACTATTCGCCCTGAGTTTGCACAAAAACCTAGCTGTATGATTTCGCTGTTTGTTCAGTCGGTATGCGCCCTACCTCAAAATAAGTTTCAAACCAGAACCATTCTGAGCGAGAATTACATGGAGGGTAATCTGAGCGAGAATTACACAGAGGGTAATGCCAAGGGTTGCACGCCCTTGCCCGTACCTGCACTTGACGGTATCGTTTTCTGGCGACGACGTTATGACATCGTTGAACACTTTCTCGCACTCATTAGTGAACGTGAATAGAACATCTTGATCGCACGATGATATTCTTCTTTCTTCCGGGCTCGCTGCAACGAGAGATGATCATTTATTCACCTCTTAACACGATTTTTTTTAACGAAGCGTTAATTCCAACTGTTTCACGTTTATTGAACACCATAGGTCGGCACTTTAAGGGAGTACTCACTCAAACTCACTCACCACAATTTTTTCAGCCTTCGCACTCACTCACGTTCACACTAACGTCCACTCACACTGATGAGTACTCACTCACGTTCACACTCACGTCCACTCACACGCATGAGTACTCACTCATACTCAACTCACCACGTTCAAATGAGTGTGAGTGAGTGTGAGTTGAGTGCACTCATGAGTGAGTGTGCCGAGCTATGTTGAACACGCACGCATGGTCCCCAAAAACATAACCGTATAGAACTTTTGCCAAAATACGGCGCCACCTCCGCTTCTATCACTCCTGACCATAGGTCGGCGAACTCATGAGTCGACTCACTCGGACTCACTCAGACTTAGATTCAGCCGTGAGTCTGAATCCGAGTGAGTCTGGTTGAAGAAAATTTACGTGAGTGTGAGTTCGAGTGAGTTCGACTCAGGAAAATTTTGGTGAGTCTGAGTCAGAGTGAGTCCAAAGCGCATGATATATTTCTTGAGTGAGTCTGAGTGAGTTCCACTCCTTTTTGCCAACCTATGCTCCTGACTAAGGCTCATTTATTACGCTGTAACCTAAAGATTGATACTCCAATTCGCTCTTTTCTTTCTGGCGATTGTATTGCTTACTTGAGCATATATAGCCTGGCAAGCTCAATAATGTCTAAAATACGTTTTGTGAGCGATTATCGACTAGTGCTCAATATGGGAAATGGAGCTTAATATTGCTAGGTGTGTTCGTACGACCACAGCACACAGATGTGTCACGTGTACCTACTGCATCACCAATATCTCCAGTAACAGTAACAACTGTTAGCGGATTTAGGTCAAACTATCCTTTCTCAGTATTTTAAACCCACGGGAACCTGGAACAGTCGTTAAGTTCGTAGTTTGAGTGGTCCTAAATAAATATGTCTACAAGCTTAAAAGTCGTTAAAGCACTGCACATCTGAAGCTGAGCGCGTTGTATCGTTCATCGCACATCGTGTAGCGCACATCGCTTTTTCAGAATCCTCGCGCTAAATCTGAAATCATATACTATTGAATGCAGTAATGTGAAACTTTGGCCTCGTTGTCTGTGCATAGTATGAGGAACCAGCGCGGCTCCAGACGAGCACAAAACCAGTCCCGTGTCGTTCTCTTTGGTAATTGCGCTGTTTGCTTTTGATATATATGTATGCATCAGTGGCGTAGCCAGGGGGGGGGGGGGGGGGGTTCAAACCCCCCCCGAAATTTTTCAGTTTTGCTTGCGTATATGTGCACGCACACATACAAACGCACGCACGAACATACATAAAGTATGGTTGAAACCCCCCCGAAAAAAATTTCTGGCTACGCTACTGGTATGCATATATGTTGAACGTCTTTAGTGGAAAGCGTGAAGATTTCGAACACAAAACTGATGGCACTTATAAGGAGCGTAGCCTTAAATAAGCTAAATAAAACATCGCTGTAGCGAGAGCTGCAGTATGCCGCAGCTGCGAAGGGTCCGTGTTGCGCGCTAGTTGAGTGCAATACACCATATTCGCTTTTCCTTAAAGAATACGCCTTCACTCGTTAGTTATGACTTACGTAAGTGCTTTCTGCAACTATAGCAATCCCCCCGACATGATGTTCTCATTATTACGCCACGCGCTTTCATCAGTGGCAGCGTCCAAACATCAACCAGTCAGGAAAAGGCTATTTCGTAAGAATGGGAATACAGACCCTGGGCAATGCATTCCGATGTCATGCACTTGCGGCCATGCTGGCAATCGCGGTTTGTAAACAGCCCGAATTTTGTTATCGGTAGTTTGTGCTTTGGTCGCAGTTCGTGCCTAAACTTTAGAGCCACGGCCCTGTTTTTTATAGCAGGATCAGTGCATAAGTCCAAAATGGGCATATAGTAAAGAATTATCATACATACATACATACATACATACATACATACATACATACATACATACATACATACATACATACATACATACATACATACATACATACATACATACATACATACATACATACATACATACATACATACATACATACATACATACATACATACATACATACATACATACATACATACATACATACATACATACATACATACATACATACATACATACATACATACATACATACATACATACATACATACATACATACATACATACATACATACATATCATAGATAAGTTGATCCTTTTAAGGAAGGGGCGGGCTAACGATGACATATCACTATCCCACTGTAGATATTTACCTCTGGCGCCTGAAGGCCACGACCATCGAACATTTTTATTACCATCAGCGAAATAACCTTTGTTCTAGCACAATCAAGGTGATTGCCGGAATTCAGAAAGCATCCACAAAGATGAAGCCAAGGGCCGACTGGTGTGCAAGAAAGCTATTGAATATTCGGTCAGTGCAACTGACCGGTTTCAGAGACAAGCAAATGCGCGCGACATGCCCATTTTATTATGACATGGGTGACACCCTTCGCTGGTCATAATAAGGGAAGTGCGTTCATCTGCATATGGCAGCATTCGGCACTGAGTGCTTAGTCTTTGCTGGTGTGAAGAGATTGTTGAGTTGGAAAAGGTGAAGAGGGGTGTAAGTGAAACAGTAAGTGACGCCCCACTCTCAAGCGAGGACTCCACAACCGCGATACTTGGCGGAAAGGAAACGGAAACCCGCTGAGAGTGGGTTCGCGACTCGTATACATATGACGTATGTGCACATTGACAGATTAGCATGTAAATTGTAGCTGGTGAGCTTATCAGTCGTTCTCATAATTTCTATATAGAGCGTTTTCTAGCTTTCTCGATCCTTAACACAAATTCTAAAAATAACCCGTGGCACGTTGCAAAAACTCAATTTTTAACCGACTCGGAGGCAGGCAATATTTCCACAAGAAATCAAAATGGATATTTTGTTAATTTACAAACTTTCGCTTTCTAACCTTTAAATAATTACCAATGTGGGGGGAGGAACTTTCATTGTAGCCCCCTCCCCCCCCCCCCCCCACACACACACACACATTGGTCGAGTACCGAAAGGTAACAAGCTTCTCAATTGGTTCAAATGAGAGTGGAAACGGCGTGCTAATCACAGCGGCCTGCCTTCAGTCCCTTTCGTTCTGAGGGTAAAGGTGGTAAGCATAGGCGTGCGCACGAGGGGGGGCAGAGGGGGCGGCCGCCCCCCCCCCCCTAGACACCTAAGAGAGGGGGGCGCAAAGTCTGCCCCATACATTGACTTAATAGGGAGGGGGGGGGGGGGGCTGCGATGAACCTTCGCCCCCCCCCTGCCCCCCCCTGAAGGGGAACCCTGCGCACGCCTATGGTGGTAAGTAAACAGTTCTTGGAAGGCAACATCAGGGGTCCTCGGCCGTCATTATATTCAAAAACCTGCATAGCTCTAACCTCGTACTTGAAACAATGACGGTACTGGCTTTGACTACGTAAGGCCATGGGGCAGAGCTGGCGCCCCCTTCAATAATAAGCCCCCATCCCCCCTGTACGCACGCCTATAATTGCAACGGTGACCTAACCAAGTCACCGAGGGTACAACATTACAAAGCTGACGTCACTTTCGTGGCGTAACTGATCGGCCAAAAGGAAGCCGCCTTCAGTCAATCTAAAGAGAAATCGGACGGCTTTCTAAATGGACTCTAAGTGACTCATGCCTAGCTAGGCAGTGCGACTCTTGCCACTTAGATCCAGCGTTTCTGTTGACTGGTGTTAAGGCTTTTTTTTTTTTTTTTTTTTTTTTTTTTTTTTTTTTTTTTTTTTTTTTTGCTGACACCTGCTGTCGGGGTATTTTGAGCGAGTCACGCGGCATGCTAATCGTATTAAAGGCGATACGTACCTGCCTCTGGCAAGTGATCCACAGCGCCTGCTGAGGCACTGATGGAAATCCAGAGCACGGCACATAGAGCTATCCGTGGCTTGTTCATCGCTTATTCATTAGGCAAGCTGGAATGCCTAGAGCCTTTGGACACCCGCGTCGTTGTTTCTGAAGAAAAAGAAAACACGAGCTCTATAGGTTCATAATTGCATGTAAACATGCCCACCGAATATACGGCGTACCCGCTAATTTAGCAATATACAGAATGCAATCATACACACAATGCAACCATCCGTAGAATGCAATCAGCTGAAATAAACAAAAACAAATAAAGGTCGTACAGCTGCCTCTGCGCGCCTATATTGTAAACTTGAACGAGATAGGCCCGGCATGTTTTCGGAGCGAGAACTTCCATATTTGCCGTCGGTAAACGTCGCTTGCATGTATGTGCATGGAAATTCGTTGAAGAACGTAAGGTATAATGTTTTTGCAGCGGCTGCTGCGGCTGCCTTCTGTGATTATCGACCCAAGCAGCACAGAAATGTAATTTCGCTAGAACTGCTTGTAAGGGCAGATGCCAGTTAATCACGACGACCGATATATTAGCGAAGCTTGCCGACCAATAGGAAACAGCGCTTGCGAACTAGCGGTTTTGTGAATTCGGCACCAGAATGTTACAAAGCTTGTCGTGCAGAGTTTATGCTTGACAGTGCTCGTCAGCCTTCTCTGGCAGTAATATGTCCAGATTAAGGATTATCTTACGAATAATTCTTGCGTATTCTAGCGTAAGTAGTATATTCCCTGCGAATATAAGCCCTTATACTAATATGTCTAGAGTAACAACGGGAAGTAAACAACGTTGAAGGGCCTCTAAACCACTCCGAGTTCAAAGACGACAGAGTGGTTTCTTTCTCGCCTTCGCTACCCTTCCCAGAGACGATATCCCCTGCTCGCCACTTATTTTCTTCATAAGGGAAGAGTAAAATGTCAGCAATAAGCGTTTAGCCTATCACGATTTCACGCTTGTCGGCTACACGCTGTTACCTCCGCTTGCGCCGT
This sequence comes from Rhipicephalus appendiculatus, assembly GCA_030522465.1. NCBI lineage: Eukaryota > Metazoa > Arthropoda > Arachnida > Ixodida > Ixodidae > Rhipicephalus > Rhipicephalus appendiculatus. The sequence continues at coordinate 17,070,431 of JALIZH010032945.1, read as the reverse complement.
TAGAAACACAGAAATTGGAGGGCGCTTGAGCTTCGCCTTCAAGAGTAAAGAAGACGATAGTTTAATCATGCCCCGTGCGCATCGCCTTCAACCGTGCCGCAATGAAAGGAACTTTTGTGCTCGTACGTATATGGGGTTTTACGCCACAAAACTACGATATGATCGCGTACATTGGTTGTTTCAAACTATACTAGAATGCCTACTGCAAGTATACAGTTGAGAAGTGCCCACTACGCCATAATTCTTCGTTTTGCTAATTGCCGATGTACCCGCTACGCGTTCGTATAAGCTGCGACCCGCTCCGACGCAGCCGCACACTTCGCAATGGGTGGGCAGCTTTAAACGACCCATTCGTTGCTCAATTCACATATTTTAACGTCCGGGGCGATTCTACGATTCTGCCACGCAGTATTACTACATGCGTTAAGCAGACTCCTTCCACTACACGACATTCATATATCGTTTTTTTACGAAGCACTTTCATGCACTCCGTGGTAGAACACCTGCTTGCCACGCGCAAGACCTGGGTTCGATTCACGCTCTGGCCGAATATTTAATTTTTTTTCCCATCTATCTCGAATTTTCGCTCACGGACAACGCCGATTTTTCGCTCACAACCAATGATGCCGCCCGTGACACCGACGCCGACGCCAGAGTTTCTGCGAAACTATCTCGTTAAAGCTATCGCGTTAAAATGAAGTGAAATCGGTTGATCTCGCACGATGGTCATGCGAACCAAGGAAAACGGGTGGGCGACTGCATGGCAAAACAGGGTAGGAGACAATTCACAACAGATATTTCTCGTATATGGACCAATCGATGTACCCTAATGACGACACGTGAATCACCGTTATGGCGTCACGAAGTGCGGCAAAAATACGAGAAACGCCAAGAGAGAATAACACGTTTTTTTTTTTATTCTTTGTATATTCCGAGGTTGTTTAGGGGCCCTTTAAAGATAGCACCATGACAAGAGAAAGCAAGCACTATAGTGCAAGAGCTTTTCTTTTTGGGGAGGAGGGGGGGGGGGGCGGATGCAGGCTTAGATGCTCAGTCTCCACGTTGCGGTCTTCATAAACACAGCTTCATGCTTTACATGGGTAGCACACAAAGTAAACGTACAGAGACCCACCGTAGTAGCTTAGCAGGTTACGTGTCGCGCTGACAATCTCGAGTGCGCGGATGCGATTCCTAGAGACCGCGGTCGCATTTCCATAGGGGTGAATTGCGAGAGCCTCGTTCTACTTAGATTAAGGCGCACGTTCAAGAACCCCACTTGAACAAAATTCATCCGGAATTCCTCGCTATGACGTGACGGGATCTAATAGTCTTGCACGTAAAATCCAAAAAAAAATTGCTATAATTACTCTCATTCATAATTAGCGTTACGTTACGAAAGGTAATTACAAAAGGGTGTTACGCAGCACTTGCACTACGCCTTTTTGTGCTACCAGGTATATTCTCGATCGACGAATGAATACCAGAGCCCGTGTACTTCGGTGAGGATTGCTAGGACAGTTGCCTGAACCAAGAGTGCGGTACGCGCCTGTGCATAAGCCGCTTCTCGAACATTGAGTTTCACTCAAATGCATTACAGAATTCACCCATTACTTAAGGAGATGTGCCAACGAGAGTATAGCATAAAAACAAGCGTGTCGCCGTTAAACAGAGACCCTCTGAGTCTAAGGAGAGACACCATTGTTTTGGGTTAGAATTCTTTCAGCAGCGTGCTTTCAGTATATTTCAATCGCGAGCTCAAATCGCGTAACCTCTGAAGTCCTTGCCTTTCTGTAAATATGCTTTTTTTTTTTTCCAACGAGTAAAATGTCATTTGCTAGCTCTTCAAGTTGGGCTCCACTGCATTTAGGAAACACCGGTGCGATTGCATACTGGCAGCCAATCGATATTTATAATCTGTAGTGTGGTATAGTGGTGTCGCCTCGGCGCTTCGGCGTCTGGCACAACTGTACATAGCTGCACGAATAACTAGGTACCAAATTCGCGAATCTACCTTCAAGGAAAAGTCCATGGTTCAAGAAATTGAATTGTCGACCAAGTAGCTCCTAAGTTGGTCATTTCGCGTTGGCGATACATCGTATAGCGTGAGTTACGTACGTAGAGGCGCACAAAATCGGAGCGAGATACGCCTTGCAACATGTTCGCGGCACTCGTACTGGAGTTCTATTTGGGCGCCGCGCACGAATGGCCGTGCTTGTGGCCCTGGAGGAGCAAGCCTAACGCCATCGGCTCCACGGCCACTATCAAATCCGACACCCACCTTCGCTCGGCGCCACGGAACCTTCGAGCGCTGCACGTCGTCTTCCGAGTCTTGCGCGTCCAGTCCAGGCGCCGGGAGTCCTGGGCGAGCCACGAACGAGAGAACAAAAGCCCGGATCCTGCACGGAAGCGGGCAGCTGATTCGGAAGCTCGTGAGTCGACGCCGGGCGCGTTCCACCGCGTGGTCATGCGCGCGTGCACGGCGCTCTTCGCTTCTTCGGCTGCCCGCCATGGGCTGCGCTTATTATGAAATCTGGATGTACGTGCCCTGCCTCATGACTATTGCTGGTGAACGCGAGAGCGAAAACGGAAGCGTCTTAAAGCGATGGTTTTGCTCATAGGCGATCTTCTTCGGACTGCATCGAATGCCGTGATTAATTTTTATGTTGCTAGTTCGAATGTTAAAGGACATAGCTCTCTGTCTTGGCTTACTCTCGGGTTTTCAGTTCGAACTCGACTATAGCGCTCAAAACTTATGAAATAATCAGCATACTGAAGAAAAGAGCTGGAACTTCGCTAACCGGCTAAATCCCTACATCTTCCAACTGAAAATAACTTTTTACTCATTTGTGTTCGTGGCAATTGTAGATGTGGAGCCTAGCTAATAGGGGTGCGTACCCCCTCTGTCTAAGATAAGGCGTTTACTGTGTGCCATAGTAAACGCGTTCGATGCCTTCACGAAGCCCACTCTTGGTTTGCGAGCCACGAGTGGCAGCGCGAAAGGATATCATTTCAGCGATTCTGTGAGAATGTAATTTAAGTAAAGTACGATTCACTTCTTATACGAGCTTAGAGTTGGGAGAGTGTGCTGCTAAATCACAGATTTACCACATGCAAGTCGTATATAAATAGTAGTATACATAAGTAAATACGTCTTTGCTGGAAAGTGAACAGGCTTACCTTCCCTATTATGCCTTAAGCACGGAGTCTCCGTTATTCTTAAGCCTCTTGCTTTTTTTTTATTGTATGGCATATAAATATCGATAGGAGCAGTGTAAAATCTGTCTCGTTTTTTTTTATGAAAATTAAATTAATCAGTTGAAATGGCGCATACCATATTTAGTGTTATTTCCCATCTTTCACGATGCGTTTATTAGCCACGCGCCACGCATTTCAGATGCTTTCTAAACGTAGGTTCTCACAAAGCTTCGCTGTATTAATAAGAATCACTGGGTACAAAACAACGATGGCTGTATGTTGTAAATTCGCTATAATCTATTTGAACATCTATCTCTTTGGTAGCGGCGGCCGCATTTTCGATGGAGGCCAAAATGCTTGAGGCCCGTGTGCTTAGATTTAGGCGCACGTTAAAGAACCCCAGGCGGTCGAAATTTCCGGAGCCCTCCACTACGGCGTCTCTCATAATCAAATGGTGGTTTTGGGACGTTAAGCCCCAGATATTATTATTATCTCTTTGGTATCATTTTAGCAATATCCTCGGAACATGTGCGCTTCCTCGTGTTTAGCCATAATTCCATGCATAACCGCTACGCATCACAGTCACACCATTGCTTAAAACTGCCGCATCAGTTGTTTTAGTACACGCTAGATCTGTTACCATTTAAGAAATAAAACACCTCTGCTTTACTCTGAGGCAGTTGCAATATTTAAATGCCTATTTTCCCAGCCTTAGTTGCACTGCAATGTCCGTTTCGCGACTTTCTAATGGAACAGTGGTGAGTTGTGGGGTTTGTCCAGTTTACGTTTTTACGAAAAGTTCAAGCGTAAGTTTCTTCATTGCAGGCCATGCAGCTTTATATGCAACAAGCAGTGGCTGATCCATATTCTGTAGCAGTAAGAGCCATATTACCTAATAATTATTTTCTTCTTCTAAAAAGTAATGACGCGTTCCGCTGCATTCGCTTCCATCGGCGACTGGATGGGGCGGATCACAATGAATATATTTAGACAATGAGTGAAGAAATCGCGTTTTAGAGACCAAGGTGTCCATGCTTGGAGGTGGACGGCCATTTTACTTTAGGTAACAATGGGCTTGGGCTCATAGCCTAGCCCAGTTTGCCAGCCGTAGCTAGTCCTCAGGGCTTGGACTGGTCAGAGGGAAAAAAAATCACAGTTTCACCGCAAGAGCGAAGCAATCAAAACGTTAGCAACAAATTTTAATGTTATACGAAGTAAGACTCGTTGTTAAATCTTTTGGATCCTACCTCGTGTAACTCTACGAAACGCTGGTGCAAGAGAATACGGCCGCTCCATGGAAAGCTGTTTTCTTTCGCACAGTCTCTTCGCGTACAGAGCGCAGCACGTAGAAGGGTATACGAACCGTTCGCTGATGCCTGCTGATCGCTGATGCCAGTGATCGCGACCGCGCCCTTAGAATCAACGTTCACAGTTGCTGCTTGAGCGACACCCTCCTTTCCTCCCCCCCCCTTCCACGTCCCTTCATGCTCGTTGAAGACGGGAGGGGCGTTTCCTCTCTGCATTGAATAGCATTCGACGGCAGGTCTAACACGCGAGAATATGTGTTATCGCATGCGCCCTACGAGCGACGGGTATGGGCCGACTCGTTTGATCTCTGCTTCAGGCGCGTTTGTCGCTCCCACTCACACGATTTTACCCGGGTATAAGATACGATGCGCATGGGGATGTTGTCAATTTGGTACTTTATATGGAACATGACGGCGAGGGCAACGGTGACGCCAACGGCAAAAACCCGTCGAGTGTGTCCATAAATTGCTATCGCAATAAAATATTACCGACAATGCGAAATTCCACATGTTAGCGCAGTTGTACGCGTATTTTCATTCGGCAATCTATTCAGGCAAAGAATTTCCTAGAAATAGTCAAACCCGCCTATATAGTACCCTCAAGAAAACTGGTCGCACTTCGATATATAATATCACTCGATATAATAATCTTAAAAGAACTTACCGTATTTTTGGTGCGCTAGTTGGCTTCACGGCGCCGCTTCACGATAGCGTAAGGAAGGCGGCTTCACGACAGTACGCGGTTCTTTTGTTTGTTTTTTTTTTTAGTATTTTTTTTCCCGCGGTTTGTGGTTGGTGCTTGAGGATTATATGCAGGGGCGAGTTATACGCGACAAGATACGGCATCGATGTAAACAGCGCCTTAACGTCTTCGTACGCAGCTGTACGTACTGGTCGAGCTCCGCAAGTCTCTAGTCCACCTTGGGCCTTATACCGGCCTTGTTCTTCAATATCGCCTTCAGCGCGCTTCTTGGGAGGTTCTTACTTGTCACAGCGGCCATCACGTTAAGAAAGGCAGCAAAGAATCGCGGAGAAGCGAACAGCGACGGCACACGACCGGCCGACGGGCGCTACGAAGAGGAGGAGGAGGAAAAAACCTTTATTCTAACTGGCGATGCTACATAGCCCTTATCCCCACCGGGCTGGTCGACATCCCTAGTCCGGGACGTCATTAGTCGAAGTCGCCGGCCGAGCCCGCTGGACCAGAGTTCGCTGTGTCTCTAGTTCTGAGCTATCGAGCAGGGTTGCCTCCCAGTCCTGTTTGGTGGGGTTGGGGATTGGGGTTAATTTTGGGTTCAGTTGGCAGGCCCAGACCATATGGTAAGCGTCGGCCACTTCACCACAGTACTTCACCACAGCACTGCCCACTTATTTTCGGGTCGTCATGGCAAGCACGTGATGGCAAGCGGTAGTTCCTATTCACTCCGCACGGTGCTCTCCTAAACACACCGCTCGCTATCGCAAACGCGTGGGGGGAAAGTCCCTTTCCGTGACGAAAAGTCAACTCTTTATGAGGGAAAGCCAACTTCTTGGGGCGTTTCGCGCTGCTCGATGCTCGATGTATGAAGTGTTCCGGTTATTTTTGTTTGATTTTGTCGCAGATTTTTCCATGAACTGACGTTAAAGTATTATGAGATTCGAAAATAGTTCGATATAAAGGCCAGTTCGATTTACCCGAGCTCGATATAGTCGGGTTTGAATGTACGTATATGTACGCGCATGTACAAATTACTCATTAGCTATTATGGCGATAGCACCTAGCGACATGGTTTCTTAATGAGCACCCCAGATTTTGCCTCCAGCCAACCGGACGCTAAGCGTTGGCTCGAATGTTATGAAACCCCAATGAATACTTACATGAAAAGGAGAAGTAGTGGAGGTTTGTCCCAGTTTACGTTGTTACGAATAGTTCAAGCGTAAGTTTCTTCGTTGCAGGCCATGCAGCTTTATATGCAAGAAGCAGTGGCTGATCATATTCTGTAGCCGTAAGAGCCATGTTACTTAATAATTATTTTCTTCTTCTAATAAGTCATGACGCGTTGTGCTGCATTCGCTTCCATCGGCAACTGGATGGGGCGGATAATTAATGAAAATTAATTGATTCAGTTAATTTAAAAGCTTCGAGGACGCTTGAGCTTCGCCTTCAAGAGTAGAACGCGGTAGCGTGAATCGGGCCCCGTGCGCATCGCCTTCACAATTGGCTAGCTTGGCTTCAGTTCTCGGTGCGTGCCTCAACCACGCCGCAAGGAAACGAACGTCTGAGCGGGCGTAAAATTAGGCCTTTTCAAACTGTCCTAGAATGCCTATTGCAAGTACAGTTACGCAGTGCCCGCTACGCCGTAATTATTCCTTTTGCGAATCAGCGCAGTACCCACTGCGCGTCCGTAAGGCAACGCGCTAACCTACGCAGCTCCTCACTTTTGCTGATGATGATGATCAAATATGTCTGAGCGCTTTGTAATGTGTGGGCCTTTAAAACACCCCCTCGTTGCGCAATGCACGTGTATTGACGCCTTGTGCGATTCCACGATTCTGCCACCGAATATTACATGCGTTAAGGAGACTACTCCCACTACATGACATTCATAGTGTGTGTGTTCGTGTTTTCCTTTTTTCTTTTTTTTTCCCCCCCCGGCTAGCTCACGCCCCGACGGACATAAATAAAGTTTTTCCATACCATACCATACCCGAAGCAGTTTCAAGCGATGAAGTAACTCTGTGGTAGAGCACATGTGTGCCACGCAGAAGGCCTGGGTTCGGTTCTCATTCGAACCGAAGTATTTTGTCATTTATTTTTATTTGCCATCTTTCTCGATTTTTCGGTCACGGACAACGCTCATTTTTCGCTCACAACCGACGACGCCGACGCCGGAATTTCTGCAAAACGAGCTCTTTAACGCTATCGCGTTTAAAAGCAGACTGTTTTCTTGGGGGTATGTGCCATCAATATGGTACAGACCGTCAAGATGTGCCATCAAGATGCGACGTGTAAAGACGTGCCATAAAGATGGCACATACCCGCGAGAGCTATGGAAGTCGACGACCAAAAGTTAAGCTAATGTCTACCCGAGTAAAGCAGTTCACAAACACTATGGGCTAGCGCCATTAAAGACGCCTAATTGGAACAATAAGGTCACCTAATTTTTGTTTTATTTTTACGTATTATTTTTTGTTGTTTTATTTATATTTTACCTTTTTTTTTCTCTTGTTCGGCGACACAAACTGCAGTTACAGACAACGCTTCATTATTTTTTATATTTTTATTCGTTAACATTTATTGTCGTTTTTAAGTGTGGAGCGCTTTAGGGGACCAAGCTGTCGTATGCTGTCGTCGTCGCTTGGCGTAACGCAGGCAAAAGCATAGCCAGCTGTAGCATATTGAGCGCGCTCTGCCAAAGAGAAGTCTTCTTGCTCTTGTTCTTCGTGCCTTATTACATTAAGTGCGGACATTAATACTATAGTTAGGGAAACACGACAACACAGACCATATAACATAAAAATTAAAAAAGGAAGCAAGCGAGAAATAGAAAGAGAGAAACAAAGGAACGAGCAAAGGGAGGGAACGTCTAGCAAAGCGGCGTCGTCAGGAGGCTGAGCGACGTGCCCGAGCCATCTCAGCAGCAGCAGCAACAAGACGCCGATGACGTAAAGGCTCGCCGATTGCCTGACTATACGGTAAAGCTTAGCGAAAGCGCCAGCGCGACTCGGACCTTCCAGAAAGACTTGACGCCGGATAAGTAGGGCCATGCGTGAAACGTCGAGTTTAGCGGCCTTAGCTCATGCTACGTATATCCTGGCATAGCCGAGCTAAGCCACTGCTAACTTTTTTTCAGTTTCGGTGGCAAGGGTTCGAGAGTAATCCATCCGGCTTCGGCAAAACAAGAAGAGCGTCGCGTGGCTCGAGCCGCACGAGCCAGGAGAGCTTTCGTTGCACTCGTTCGCTCGATTACGACAACGCTCGATGCTCAATTTACGAGCTGGGCTCTCAAGATTGCTAAGCGCGGCGGTTAACCCGCCGAAGGTTCTGAAGTGAAGAAACTTCAATTTTATATTTCACCGTTTCGCCCATCGTCGTTTACGTGTACGTCGGCACCAATGTCGTCGCTGTCGGTTACGCGCGAATTACACAGCCGACGTGGGAGGCGGCTTTGTCCAGCCATACTCTCGAGGATGTGGAGCGGGCACGTGCTGCAGCTAAGACTACTTATTCATTCGGCACGACCGATAAAATTGAAAGAATCCTAGAAAGGAACCTGCACCGTGGTGGTACTGAGCGACGAGGGCGTATCTGGCACCCTTCTGCTGCTACCTTGCGCAGTTCATGCGGTTAACTCGCCGAAGGTTCCGAAGAAGTGAACATTCTGGGCGTAGTGTACTGTAGAGTTTTTTTTTTATTTATTTACATCGGTGTTCTTTTTACAGAGACACCTCTTCCCTGGTTGGGGCTTCTTTCAGTTTCCTCCGCGCAGCAGGTAGTTCAGGGCCACCGCAAGCACCAAGAGCATGGTAGAGCCGGAAAGCACGGAGCTGCCACATCGCAGGTCACGCATCTGGCTCATGACTGAGCCCTGCAACTCTTGAAACTCGTTGTTATTCGAGCCCACACATTTTGAAAAGTAGCTTCCAGCTGACAGACATCCCTTGATCGACTCCAGTTTACTGCGAGGGGAAAAACGCAGCAGCGATTAGGCATAGAACTTTCCTTGACAAACCGATGTTCTATGCTTTACTCATTGCGCACCGCTCGCACATCACTTGTAACCTAACCTTGCATTCTCGTCGAGTGTATCGGCTGCACCGATCATGCACCGCTGAATAATCAGAGCGAGAACGAAACGACATGGCTCCATTATCGCGTTACGCGTTCTGCCGTATTAATTTCCACACGCCAAATGAAAGGCGCTTAATTCTAGACTGGAGAATGTGACAACGCTCGGCCGATGTCAAGGTGCTGCCATCCGTTTTGCACAGCTGACCATATAATAGATAATGAATTTAAACTGCACGCATTCACTGTGCCGTGAAATGAACAGTAAACTGAAAAACTTCGGAGGCTAAAAATAGCATGCAACACGTACTGTACCTGCTAATACAAAAGTGAGACGTAGCGAGCGACGGAATGGGAAAAGGTTGCCTCTTATGCAAAATATTTGAAAATACGTGTTAGGTGGAGATCACGAAAATGAGTGCGCACCGCTTGCTTTGGTGAAGCGCTACCTGTACAGCGTGCTATCGATTTAGTAAGGAAAGTTTCCATCATACTACAGTTTCACCTCTACAACTTCATTTCTTATGTACTTGCTAACAGAAATGAAAACTTACTAGCAAGCCATAGTTTTCTTCGATGCAGTCTTCCGAGCTTCTTCAATAGAAAGTTGGTGCTTGGTGTAGATTCCTCGGCAGTAGTCTGTGTGAGCTCTCAGAGTGTCAGGAACACAGTCAGGCGACTCTGCGCAAGAACACGGGGGCGCAGCGATTAAAATGGTTTACATGTATAGGCAGTTTCGCGATGAGCATAGCGGTAATTTGGATCGACACTCACCAGCACTGCCTACTAGATTTCCTGTTGGCTTGATTTCTTTCTTTGGCGTCGTTTTTGTCGGCTCCATGGTGTGCACCCTCTCCCCGAAGCTCATGAGAGGCCTCTCGGCTGCGTCGACACGTCCGACTTGTCCTTTAGGGCTGATGGCGGGTAAGGTGGATTTTTTTATTCCTGCTGCTTCTTTCTCATCCTCATCATCGTCCTCATCGTCGTCATCGTCCGCATCATCGTCGTCGTCGTCGTCGTCGTCTCCCTGGAGGTCGTCGTTTCTCAGGATCTTGAGGCCTTCGGTGTCCTTGAGGTTCTTGTGGAGCTTCCTCGATGCGCGGCTGCCCCTCAGCCGTCGCGCTCTAGCAGCCCTCCTGTTGCTGAACCTCCTGCCTCCTAGCCCAGACATCTGCGACGCACGACTATCCGACGAGATGAGACGATGACCTGCCACGTATGGAGCGGCTTCTCTCATGACTCCCATGGACTCATTGGGTGGATGCCTCTCTGCTGTTTCCACGGCTGGTGGCAATTCGCGACCTGGTGCTTCTGGAAGAGGACGCAAATGAATGCCCGCCGCACCCTGATTCTCTTTATCGTGAGCAGATTTGTTGGAGTCGCTTTCTTGGCGCTCAATCCAAAACCTTTTCTTGGCCTGATGAATGAGAGGGTCTTTGACGATTGGCCGTTCAACGCCTTCATAACCTTGGCCGTATGCAAGCGGTCCCTGTCTTCGATACTTGCGGTAGTACATCTCGCCATCTCGCATCGCATCTGCATCGCGGAAGGAATCTCCTGCTCCTCCCACAATGCGTTCCCCAGACTGCGCCTGAACTTGTACCTTCAGTGCTTGCAGTCGCCTTTTCCACTGATCCATGTCATCGTCCTTTTCATGTCTAAATTCTGATCCGGAAGGCTTGTTCATGGTCTCTACGTCAGGAGAGCTCTTAGGATCAAGGATGCTGTCAAGTTCTTCAAGAAGCTTCCAGCGTACCATGCTCTCGTAGTTGTAGTCATTCTCTGGCTTCCGGCGGTGCACCTTCTTGTGCCGCGCAATCCTCACATTCTCCTCCTCGGCTGAATGTCTACGCCCGCGATTTCCCACATACAGGCCTCCGGTCCTAGGATCCCCGTCCTTCACACTTGGGTATTCCTGAAAAGGATCTCGTGTTGTATCAACCTCGAATGGCTCGTCTCCATCCCACTGCTTTCGTCTTACCTTAGGTGCATCGTCGTCATCCCGGAAGCGTGGTCTGTGCCTTCTCTTCAAATCCCTTCCGTACTTCAAGTCGTAGTCACTACCGCCAGATCCGTACTGGTCCACTAAATCATCAATCAGGCTGTTTTTCCCTTTGATGTTCTCGATGGACTCCCCAGTTTCGTAGGCATGCACCATTTGTTTTTCGACGCTTCCTCCTTTGTGTCCTTTCACTTCAATGAGTGGCCCACTTCCAAAAACCTGCTTCGGGTCCTTCAAGTTCACCGCGGCTTCACTGAATGCACCCGTCTTGTTGTCAATGTGTCTTCTCGCCGATGCTGAGAGCTCTTCTTCCGATGTTTGGTTGTGAGCTGTCTGGTTGCGGGATGCACTGGCGTTGGCTGTACCCGAGAGATTCTCAGTTTCATTCTTTGAGCCGGATACTTTTGTCTGATTTGTTGTCGTTTTGCGTGCGCGATCTTCTAAAGGCTCATGAGCGAAGGAACTGGCATCAGAAGAAATGTCATGCTTTTTCTCAAGCCTGTGCACTGCAAGACTGATCTCTGGAACGTCGCTTAACTTGGAGTTCTTGGGTTCGGCTTTCTCTGGGTTGGATTTTTCTGCTGCATCAGCGTTCTTTTCTTTTTCAGTAGAACTGCTGTTTTGACTGGCGAAGCTCTTTGCGACACCACTTCCAGATCCCGTGTTGCTTCCAAGCTTTGTATCGGGGAGCTCTTCATTATTCGTTAACTTGGCCTTACTGTTTGGTAAGTATAAAAGGTTGCCGTTCTCTCCGTTTGTTTCGGATAAAGGAGCAAAAGTTCCTATATCTTTGTCTAGATTTGCTTCCTGTACCAACTTCGTCGTTTGTTTTTCTGCGTCATTAGATTTTTCCAAGTTTTTCGCATCCTGCGGAAGCCCGTCGCCCATGGCTGCAGCAGTTTTGTTGGCCTCGAGCAGTGTAGTTTCGTTCCCGTGCTCTTTGTTTACTACCTCAGACTTCTTTCCCTCAGATCCTGTGTGAGCATTGACCTCTTCGTCCGGCCTTTTCTCGGCAAGTAGCTTATCATCTTTTGTCTGATTACCGACCGATGTGCCTGAAACGACCGGTTTGTCTGCAGTGATCTCGCCTGATGAGCTTTTCTTGCCAGATTCTCTCTTTTCCGGCTGCACCACCTGCGAGTGTGCTGTTGGAAGTGTGAGAGTCACCGGGGAGAGCTTTTGTTCGCGCTCGTAATATTGGCCGAATTCACGGTGGCGCCGTCTTTCATTTCAAGTTTCGCTTGGCCGTGACCAGGTGCTTCAGATGCACCCGACTGGGACTGTTCTTTATTAGATCCGGTTACAGCTGGCTGGAAAGAATCCACAGGAATTCCTTCGCTATGGACAAGGAACGCTTCGCCTGCAGCGTTTGAAACCTGGCTCTGATTCGAAGACGTGGCTTCACTTCCGTGCGTTTTGCCAACTTCTGGCAGCCCCTTAGTGGTTTCAGAATTCAGTGCCCCCCTTAGTCGGCTTATTTCTGTGGTGCCTCCTCCGGCGATGAGTTTTCCTAGAGGTCCTGCCTATGTCGGACAGGGAGATGTTTTTCACAATCTCAATGCTTATTGGGACTTTCACGTTTGCCACTGCATCGTGACCGCCAGCTCCACCAGTTAGGGCATCCTTTTCCAGACTGCTAACACTCGTCGCGGCACCATTCACCGGTGCAATTTCAGCTGGTGCAGCTGGTGCAGCTGGTGCAGCTGGTGCAGCTGGTGGCACGCTAGCTGCTACAGACGAGATTTTAGCTTCACTACTCTTGGGCACATCCGTGCTGTTCATGCTCTCTAGAGCACTCTTTTTCCAGCGCTGATATTTTCTTTGTCGTGGTCGGCTGCTTTGATATTGGCTAAAGTCGCAGATCCTTCCTCATCGTTGTGGGCTTTTGCCGTGGCAACCTCTAGGCTTGCGTCACCTTTGTGGTCCGGGCTATCAGCGGCCTTCGGTCCGATGTTTTCTTTGTCGTGGTCGGCTGCTTTGATACTGGCGAGAGTTCCCAGATCCTTCCTCATCATTGTGGGCTTTTGCCGTGACAACCTCGTGGCTTCCGTCACCTTTGTGGTCTAGGGCTAACAGAGATCTTCGGTCCGCTATTTTCTTTGTCGTGGTCGGCTGCTTTGATATTGGCTAAAGTCGCAGATCCTTCCCCATCGTTGTGGGCTTTTGCCGTGACAACCTCGAGGCCTGCGTCACCTTTATGGTCCGGGCTAACCGCGGTCTTCGGTAGGTCATCAGCGGTCAGCTTTGGTTTCTTTCCTTTTTTTTCCTTTGTGTCCTCTTTTGTGGCCCTTCTTTTTTCCTTTGTGCTTGGGCGCCTTAAGATGCTCTTCCAAGAAGCTTTTGTTGGCCTCGCTGCTGACTTCAGATGCCTGTGCTTCCATCGCAGCGTGGACATCTCGTTTGACTTTCCTCTTGGGAGCACTGACCAAACCAGAGACAGCATCGCGACCATGCAGGTTTTCATCCATGTCTCGCATGATCTTGAAGCTGCCGTTGACTGAGGCTGGATCACAAAGTCCTTTGGGGCAATTGTCGTAACTCTGGTGGTCTTTTATGGCAAACGATATGGCCTTGTTGATAGCTTCTTTGTCGCCACATCCCAGCGCTCCATACTCGGTCACCATGCAACATTCCAACTTGGAGTATAGCCTGCAGAGAAAGACAAAGACGCATTGAGACCACACAATCTGCTTGTGCTTCTCTTGTTCAAAACAAAGCAGTTGTACAATACAAGCGTTTTGTTTGTTTTGCAGTTATATTCTTCAGCAAATTTATGCTCAATAATTTACTGGAAGTATCAGTGCAAAGGGATGATACTCTTTTGGTACACATTTCAAGAAGCAGGGACTTGCATTACCATTTATTTTAATAGTTGAATGTTATATACCCAGCAAAACATTGGTTCTTTGTTACCACCCTCCAATTTTAAAGTAACCGTCACGGAGGCCCTGTGGGGTGGTTTGCGATTAAAAATTTGTGGTTAGCAGAAAGTGACCTCTAAGAAGCTTATTCTAAAAAAGTAAGTGAAATTTTCTCGTTATGCTGTTTTCATGAAACACCCCATTTACACGTTAAATAGTCCCAGGTGATCAAAATTATCCCAGGTGATCAGAAAGTACCCCCACTACGTCCGCCGCGCTGGTGCAGTGGTTAGGGTGCTTGGCTGCTGACCCGAAGGTCGCGGGTTCGATCCCAGCCGCGGCGGTCGCATTTTGATGGAGGATACATTTGGGCCAGTTGGAATGCTTTGAGCTAGGCAACCTAGACTCAAAGCGGGACTGGGGCCATGCAAAGGATTGTGTTGAGGTGAGGCCTCCACCGTTTTTTTTTTTTCTTCTATTAGGGAGGAAAATGAAGAGCAGCTGCAGGTGTCAGCACAAATGTGTCGAACACATTGTTCCTTACAATAGTTTGTTGTAACTACCCACAACCATTTCGCCTCCATCGAAATGCGACCGCCGCGGCCGGGATCGAACCCGCGACCTTCGGGTCAGCAGCCGAGCACCCTAGCCACTGATCCACCGAGGCGGACAACAACAACAAGTAGACGGCATTCTGTGTAGATAAACATTTCTCTAAAACCGCTAATGCGTTCACCCCTGGCAACATCAATCACATTTATTTTCACCATAGTCTGACAACAAGTTTGATTAAACCCTAGTCTAGGTAGCAGACCACGACGTCACGGCAACAACAATGTAGGGATCTTTGGCGCTGGTATCTACGAGATCTGCAAGCCTGGCAGAAATCGAATAATGATTAACGTATGGATTTCCCTACGTTCATCTGCGAAGAAAGAATTAGAGGACGTACGACCGGCGTACGTCCTCTAATTTGTGTTTTTACTGCTGTAACGCTGTTTCGCAAAGGTGATCTTTTTCTTATGGGCTCTTTGCTTTGTCATAAATTAGTGGCTTTTATAAGAGGTTTATAAAAACAACCAACTGGTTTTTCAAATCGAAAGTTAATTTATGTTAATAAAACAATACTTATAGCCTTTAATTGCGAGCGTTAATATGTATCTTTGCGACTGCAAATTAAATTATTTGCTTTATGTGCGAACAAATTCTTCGTTATGGCAGTATGAATTGTCCATCGAGTACGGCTGCTGCGTACGGCAGTAGCACGTGCGTTCCTCATTTCGACCCCAGAAACCAGGGAGATATCTTGCACGCCCATCAAAAAGTCTCTGAGAAAGATGCTATACCCATATGCTCAGAGGGTTAGCCTTGCTGTCTTGTATGCGTAGAAAATAGGCATAGTGGATCGTAGTGAGAAGGATAGCCGTAGTGCACTTACGTGCAGTTCGTATGCTGGTTGTTCGGGTTCATCGAGTGCATCATCTCGAGCTCTGTGATGAACGCCGCTCTGCACTCGCTCGCTCGAACGCCTTCGTTGAGACACGCCTCGGGAACTACTGAGAAGAAATATAATTGTTTATTAATTACGGCGCAGTTTCTACTTACACACTTGGATACAGCCTCATGGTGCTTATATTTTACAATGTTTTGACCAAAATTTCCCTAGGTTCTTGCTAACTACAGCTGACAGTCAGACGATAACTGGGGCTAGTTGGTTCATGTCAAAGTCTTGGATATGCGCCGTTTTAAACAAATCGACGAAGTGAAGAAAACGCAGAGACGGACAGAGGTAAGGTGCGCTTTGTCCCGTTTACCTCTGTCTGTATCTGCGTCTTCGTCGATTTGTTTAAAACAGCGCATATCCAAGACTGACGGTCACGTTAAGAACAGATGATAGAGAATTTTCTAAATGTATCCGATGTGGGCCGCTGTGAAATGTTGCGCCTTGTGATCAGTACGAACACCAGCGCCGAGATCAAGGCACCGCTACGACTTGATAACCGAAATCGAAGTACATATCTCGCGATGGTACCGAAATCGCGATATCATTAAGAGGGCAAGTACGCGTATGGCTAAAGGCGCATGCAAAATACACCAGCCGAACATGTTTGCAACGATGAGCTGCGTAGTTTTTTTTTTCCTAAGAAAAAAACAAGCGACAGCGTCGTTTAGTACGAAGACAATGTAATGTGGATCCTTCGAGCTTCTCGGTATGCCAAACCATTTCTCGAAACAGCGAGCATCGTAGCACTCACACTAGAAGAGTTCCACATCACCGTATAAGAGAACTGGAGTCGTGGTGACCGAGGTTACCAACGCTTTATTAGCCATGTCCAGGGTGCGAATTTTGGGAGTAGCTCGATCAGATGGATCTCGTAACGCTCACTGTAGCGGAAGAATTTCGCTATTCGTAGCCGCTTTTGTAAGTAGTCGCTGCGTCAGCAACTTTCTGCAATGGACAATCGCTCAGTGAAACCCCGACTGTAGCGCGTGACATCGTCCCATAATGCCGATCCTGTTCCATACCATGCTGCTACTAACGCTGCGAACATTTCTGCACCGCTGCAGCTCGATCGCCTCTAAAAATTTCTCGCTGTCGAACTATATTGACGCGGAAAACCACAAACGCACTGACTACAAGTGACAGGCTAGCGATCTGTTTCACCAGCGTACTTAAGGCAAAACGTTGCTTACCGCGTCCATCCACTAAAGTCAAATCCGACCGTACAGAACTCGCATGAATGTAAGTCTATATCAAGCTATTTTAGAGCACGAGAATGCTTTGACGTCAATGCATACGGAAATCTACGGCTATATCTAACAAAAATGGCCGGAACCCTTCGTACATCAAACATAGGGCAGCGTGAAGCGCCTTGAAGTTTGCTTTCCCTCAGAAGTTCTTCGCGAAAGGAGGCTTTCCTGCATGCATTTTAGAGAGCGAGTAGTGCGATTACGAGGGCGCGATTGAAATGAAATACCCCTTGGCACCACGCGTGCTCTGTCGGGCGCCGGTCGCCGTTCGCTTCTCCGCGATTCTCTGCTCCCTTTGTTAACGCGATGCCTGCCGTGAAACCTGCTGTTCTCCGCAAATCCAGCGATAATCAACAGAGTCGAACGTGGAGAAAAGAAACCGCCTTTTTCACGATGCTCCGACGCATGCACCCTTCCCCTAGCGGAAAAGTCGCGAAACGTCTCTTTAAACCGGAGGCTTTGCTTCTGGCAGTGCCGGTTGTGCCGGCCCCTACCAAAACGGCAGAGGGCAGCACAGGAAAATCAGAGGCGGATTCTGATATCGCAGCTGCGTACAGCATCCCAAGAAACACGCCGAGGACGATATTGAAGAACAAGGCCGACATTACGACAAAGAGCGCAGTAGCGAACAACGGACAAAGAATGGAACGAAGTCGAGCGTTCCCTTCTTTGTCCGTTGTCCGCTACTGCGCCGATTGTTGAAGATGGATGACCAACTAGCCCAATCTCGCAAACATTGCATCACGGCCAAGGCGAACTAGAGGCTTCCGGCGCCCGACCAATGCGTAGAGCTGCGTATGAAGATGCTGAGGCGCTGATTACATAAGTACCTTATGTTGTCGCGTATAACCCGCCCCTGCATATTATCTGCAACCCGACTACAAATCGCGGAAACTAAAAACAAAACAAAAAAAAATCACCGCGTATTGTAGTGAAGCCGCCTTCCTTGCATTGTCATAAAGTGGCGCCGTGAAGCAAATTTGCGCGCCAAAATGTGTACCGAAGAAATGGCTAATCCTTTTAAAAGCTATACCTCGTGTTACACAATATATCCAACCATTTTCGCTTTTTTTTCTTTTCTTTTTTTTTTTTTTTTTTTTTTTTTTTTTTTTTTGTGGGTTGCACTGTACATACTCTCCCTGAAGACCTCGTGCGGCTGTACTAGAGATCGTACAAGCTAGCAGTTAGAATAGAAGACGAGATATAACCGTATTCATAAAAATTGATTTCTAAAGTTTTTGTGCGCCATATTTACGATACGGTCCGGTGGCACTCCGGAGTGGGAAACTCCGCGTCGATTTTGACCACCTCGGGTTCATATCACCCTCTTGCAGTACAGCCACTGGTCGGAATTGAAACCCGCGCCCTCGAGCTAGCAGCGTCACACCTTGGCCTCCAAGCTACCACTGCATTCATAAAACGTTTCTACGCTGTAATTGTTCGTAAGTGTGAAATGCAGCCAGTCGTTCGGACCTAGCGAAGGTACAGTTCACATTAAACAGCACGTCCGAACGAAAAGCAGTTGATTCGCTTCCGCTTAATTAAAAAAAAAGATTTAGTTTATTAAAACTCTCCCTGCACGTCCGACTGTTCGCGATAGCGATTCAGTAGCGCACGCTCTTCCGAATCATTCTAGCGCAAGAACTATTTTGAGAATAGAGCGTCGTTCTTTCTCGCCTTGACATGCCAAACGGAAAACGCACAATCAATTTTTACCGCGACTAAACATTGACGATAATCCGCAAGGGCACATGGACACAACGAGGTTATGGTGGTGCTTTGGAACGCAGTCAAGTAATGCGAAAAATTAGCGAAGCTGCAAGCGGTTCGAAAAACATCACGCTGACGCTATCGCTAAAATATGGGTTGATAACGAAGAAGCGCTCTCCAGGCTACCTATTGTCTTGAAAAGACTGACAATAAAAAATAATTTCACTTTCCTCGGGTGTCATTCGTTCTGGCGTACTCTAGGCTAAACAGTGTCGAGAAAACCTGTGCCTCCGATAACAACATACACGAGGTCAGTTTGAAAAAAGTTTTGGAAATGGGTGAAGAGAATCTGACATCGGTAGACTAAGTAAAGGAGTAGAGACGCCTTAAGGTTGGCACAAAACCAGTAAGAACGGATCCCGTGTCGACAAACGGCTTTCTCGCTAAATTTCGCAATAGTAGATGCCAGCCAATTATGACGTCTGACATTACGGAAGTCAGCTGGATAATGTCAAACCATGGCAAACTAACTTACGTACAAAAAGCATTCGGAACTCTGACATCCCATTTACGCCATTTTAAGAAGAGAAGTGCTTTGTACTGTGCAATACCATTGTAATATGTAATACAATCGCATCATCTTTCCCTGTAAATACAAGTATTGTATTTACGCGGTGTATTGCCTGTATTAACAATGTTTCTTACGTAAGGGCTGTATCGAATGAATTGCAGCCGCGATCTCGTTTTTCAGCGAATCGCTGTCAGCAGCCAGTTAATGAGAAAAATGCCCTTATGAAAGACGCGTCGTCAATACAGGTTCAACGATCGTCACTGCTGCATCGCTTCGGGCTACGCCAAAGAGTCGACGAAGGGTGCTGGCACAGATTTGAGTGTTCTATGTTGTAACAATAGTATTTCATTAGGCCAGTGATGTTATTTTTGTTAATGAGAAAGCCTTATATCTAACGAGTCAAAAATACGTGTCTAGCATTGACATATGAACTGTACAAATTGACGTGCTATGATGACGTCATCGACAAACATTGTCGCCTGGTCAAAGGTGTGCCGATTCCGGAGACAGCGCAACACCACGTGAAGGCATAAAGCTTTAGGGGGGAAGAAGGGGGGATGCAATGGACTGGGAACACATTTTGCATTAATGATGTCCAAAACAACTCCCTTTCGCCTGTTCTCTCTCTATGGTTGCCTAATGGGACTGACATTTTATGGCGCTAGCACGTAGTGTGACATACCCGACAGCCTGTTCACGGCACTTCTATCATAGCTCAAACACTGTGGCAAAGTGTGTGCGCGTTTTCCCGCACGTGTAGCCTATTCAGAAACGTTAGTGAATGCTGGCTTCTCCGCAGCAAGACAACTAGTGTGGAGAAGCCCGCTTCTGTTTTTTTTTTATGATTTTTTACTAGTGCGCGTATTATGGTTGGCATAAAAAAAAATCACTCATTGCGATACTCGCTAATATGAAATTAGAGCGCAGCAGGATTCTAACGCCGCGGCGCTGAGCTGCTGCTCACGCATTTCGTTCACCAGCAGCGGCAGCGGTAGACACTTCCACCGGATGCGTCGCACCACGGGAACCCGGGAACGCGTGGCTCGCGTGAAGCCCGCTGGGCTCGTTTAAACACGACCATGGCGCCAAGTGACGAGTGCTACGTTGCTTTATCACGCACCGGAAGTCGCTTTTTAGCTTTTAAGTTAATGAAGAAAGCACTGTGCCGTGTACAGCACGCTCGAGCTCCCTAAACTTATCGCGCCTAACCCCTAGCGGCAGCGGTGACGCAGGCGAAGTATCGCACGCGTATTGGGGCATGCGCCAGCAATGTCTCCTCGGTCGCTACGCTCTCGGTCTCAGCTGTACGCTCCTCTCGCTCTACCACTGTCAATTGAATTTCCGCTGTCGTCTGCGTTCGCTCCATTTCATCCTTGTGCCAATCGTTCGCTCGGTTACAACGAATGACGACGAAACCTACGAGAGCTGCGCTGTAAAATCTTAAAAAATTTTGGACGGCAGGCCTTTGTGAGCACTCTAAATAATCCTAGTTTGATACCGTATGTGCTAGTAGTAATGGGCCTAATCAAGCGCAGTGGCAGAGAAGAAAGGTTTAATATGAAAATGTGCATAGCCTTCACTTCTCGAAAATTACAGAAGTGCGGCTTCCACATCGTATATCCGAGATAATTCGCAGAAAATCGTGAAATAGCCCGCGAAATGCCTACGCCACATACGTTGCTTCTCGACACATACGTTGCCCTATTTTGGCAGTAAGCAGCCGATAGGTCGCGAATCACTCTTGCACAAAACGCAGGGGCTAAATGCGCTAAACGCCGAGTATTGCCTATGCGTGTTCTGAATAACTATCCACGGAAACGACAAAAAAATCCCCGAAAGAAAGAACCTCTTGCTAACCGCCATGTTAGAAAAGGAGGGTCGGCCTATGTGCAGCAGGCCCAAAACGAGCATAAAATATCCGAGGAATAATATTTTGGACGAATTATTTTTAGAGCCGCTTGGTTCGACATCTGGTGCAATGGCGAAGCACGTGGCCTCCGCACGCTCAACACGTCGCGTGCACAGGACGTGCGCGTGGCGCAGATTGCGGAAAGAAAAGAAAAACGCCGATCTCAAAAACGAACTGTTACACTAATCGGCCATGTCCTTCGCAATTAATGCAACCCCGAGTCTCTCACAGGTCTTGAGCTTCGGTACTAGCATCCTTCCGAGTTAGGCTTACGTGTCACTGCGACTGATCTAGAAGGCGTGCGCGTGCACCGGACCGTTCCCGAAAATTTGGCAGCTACCACTTCGCAACCCTAGACAGTATAGACAAGCGCCTTTTTTTTCTACGTACAACGGCCACTCGTCGGCTCTAAAACGCAACAGTGCTAATCTAAGCGAATAGGCAAGTGGAGCTCGGCAGCTAGAAAGTGGCCGCGCCACGCAAGAGAAGAGAACGCCGGACAACCAGCTTACCATCTTTAGTCCGCCGTCGCCTTGCTGTGGCGAAGCACCCGCTCCAGAGGGACAGCAGGGTGAGGATGACCAGGCTGCTCTTGAATTCAAACATGGTCCTGAAATCGGTAAAATATTTATAGCGCGCCGTTAAGAAATATTGCACGCTGCGGTAAGAGAAGCGAGGATCTAATGCCGGCGAAGCAAGTCTAAGCGTTAAGGGTAGAAATGGGCTAAGCCACGCGCCAGCCCCACTAGGCCTAACACTAGGCCTCGGGCCCCGAAAAAAGGTTACGTGGAGAAAAGGCACAAACTGGAAGAAAATTACGAGCCGGCCTGCGTTGAGGGCGGCCGCGAAGGCGAAAAAGGGGCACGAAGAGAACGCTGGCAAGCAGCCTTGGGGTCCCACCTTGTACGGGCGCGGATCATTGGCGGTCACAGTAGAGCATCCCAGGTGCCCGAGGCGCAGCCGACCTGATCGTACGCTGCCAGTGTTCGATATGCGTGCGATCGCGGCCCGGGCCACAGCGTGCACCTCGCGACTCCGTGCGCGCGACGGTTTCGTCTTCCTCTGCTTCGTTCGTGCTTCAACGGATGCGCGGCCGTGGTCCATGGCAGGAGAAGCAGCCTGGAGAGAAATTTCAAGAAATGTGGCGACGTGCACCCTCACTGAAGCAACAATTACATTGGTGGCATCTCAGCGAGAGAGCAGAACAGAGTAGAAAAGCATCAGGAGCCACACGGAGAGCGATAGCACTGTTTTTATGCAAAGAGCTACAGGTGGAGTGTCGTAGGAAAACAGACGAAGAGCGGAAGTGACACGAGCCGGCGCGCCAGGTGAAACTAACTTTTCAAGAAGCGCATGCAGGCATGAGCGCGCTCACGTGTAATTAAAGAAAAAGTGCGCGCGCTGTGGTAAAAGTATGACATGGTAAAAGAAGAAAATGGCGATTCTGCATTTATTTATTTTTGTTTCATTACTCGTGTGTCTCGTGGTTTCATACGCTTGTTACAGAAAAAAAAAGTGTCTCGTTTGTAATGCGACTCAAGTACATCACACCTCCTCGTAATTGTTTCGAGTAAAATTTAGAACTACGGTTGCGGTTAAATTAACGCTAAAATTATAATGTTGTAAACTTCTTCGGTGAAGGCGTTATGTTGCTTTGAGGCGAAAGGCGTGAAGACGACAACAAAGAGAGATACACATAGAGACGCGTACTGCGATAGCGTTGCGTAGCCCCGACGCTGGAACTCGCGAGCCTGTGCTAAGCTCCTTCTTTGACCTATATGTGTTGTGCGACGTCGCGTTGTACACTACGTGGGATAGTCTGCAGTAACTTGTCATACATGGATTAAGCTGGTCATTAAGGGCAACTGACTGGATTCCTAGAGAGAGCAAACGCGTGAGAGGGAGACAGAAAATTAGGTGGGCAGATGCGATTAAGTTTGCAGGTATAACGTGGCAGCAGAAAGCACAGGACCGGGATGATTGGCGGAACAGGGGAGAGGCCTTTGCCCTGCAGTGGGCGTAGTCAGGCTGATGATGATGATGATTATGAAAATGAAACAGGCCAGAAAATGCCAAACGCATGCAGCAGTTGGAAAATATTAACTATAAATCGTTTTTGGATAACTTGAAGCGACGAATGCTTGCGTACACGACGTAAGGTCCGTTGCTCCAAATGAAAATAAAAAAATTCACAGTTTCGCCGCAAGGGCAAAGCAACGAATGAGATAGCAAGAAATTGGAGTGTCACAGAAAGAACGACAAGAAGCTCGGAACTTGCAGCGCGCTGCTCAGGCACAAAGAAAAACGCTCGAAAAAAACACGCAGGTATACACTGGACCGTAGCGCGAACTAACTGTCACAGCTGTTACATCTTTGTGTTTAAGCAGCGCGCGGCAAGTGTCGGACTATGCAGAACCCAACGCTTTTAGATATTTCACTTTCTTTTAAACTGCGGCGCGTTGAGTGACCCCTCTGCGACTCCTGCAACGCGGTCGCGTCTCACGCAAGGTGTGCCCCGGCGTTCTTTTTTTTTTTTTTTTTTTTTTTTTTTTTTTTTTTTTTTTTTTTTTTCATTCCACTACGCGAGGGGGCGACCTTTTCGTGTGCGTCTCAAGGGCAGTTTTCAAATTGGAAGAAAATGTAGGAGCGTTGCGTAATAGAGAACACGCTCAAGCTCCTACCGAGGTCTGCGTATCGAGAGCGGTAAATGTTGTATATAAATAGCTCGCTGTTATTATGCTGGCGCAAGCATGGCGCGGGATTGAGTTGTATTAGGTGGCGCGCTGCGGAGTGACGAGTCACTGGTTCGAATCCCCGTTCGGGTGCTTCGGAACTTTTTTTCTTCTGATTTATTTTTCTTTGTGCCTTTTTATATATACAGGATGTCTTTTTTTTTTTAACCCATAGAGATTTTTTATAAAAATTTTGTGACAGTAAGGCTCCTGTCGTTTTCGCGCACGAACTCCACGCAAATGAACTCCTGTCGTTTTCGCATACGACTAATTAACAAAAATTCGTTAATTAACTTTTTAATTATTGACTTGAAGGCGTATGTTTATATCACAAAGTTGTAGTGCGTGCCAATTTATGGCATACCTACTTTTTTAGAAATCGCAAAAGTCGCACGTAGTTTGAAATATTCATCTTCGAACTTGACGGGCGAAATCGAAACTGATCGCGCCTGGCGCGCACCAAAACGGCGGAACACAGGCGTGACACGTTACAGGGAAGTGACGAAATTTGAATGAAGGCGCGCCAAAGCGGAATCTGGTCAGAAAAATCGACAAGCACTCTGAAATAAGCCACCAGACAGCTTAATGTTTGCGTGCGATGGGTGGCGCATATCTATTTCTCTCAAACTATGAAGAGACGCGAAAAACTGTTTCGACTGTCTGCAAGAAGAAGTGCCGCAGTGGACGCCCCAGTGTTTTATGCTTCGCAAACAAAGAAACGGTTGCTATTCCACTTTTCCTGTGGACAGTTCGGCCGAAAGAGATAAGCACGAAACATTACGCGCAAAAGTAAGGCGATGCACCGGCACAAGTCAGATGACTTGCAGCTTTTCACGAAAGCATACGGCCGCGGCGCGCCGTCATTCAAATTTTGTCACTCCCATGTGACGAGTAGTTCCGGTCTGACGTAGTAGAACGGTCGCGCTTCGTGCGCGCCTTGCGCGATCAGTTTCGATTTCGCCCGTCAAGTTCGATTATGATTATCTCGAACAAACAACGTGCAACTTTAGCGATTTATAAAAAATAGGTATGCCATAAACTGGCACGCACTACAACTTTGTAATATAAACACTTGCCCTCAAGTCAACAATTAAAAAGTTCATTAACGAGTTTTTGTTAATTAGTCGCAACAGTGTCATGCTAACTGCGGCAAAGTATTTCCGCCTCGACGTGGAGTTAGTGTGCGAAAACGACAGGAGCCTTACTGTCATATAGTTTTTATTAAAAATCTGTATTGGTTAAAAAGAACACCCTGTATATGTATACATAGACGTGCATGACGGTGACGGCGGCGGCAAAAATTCACCGAGAGTGAGTGAAACAACTTTATTCCGTCCATTAATTAATAGACGTAAGTAAACTCAACGTCACCGGGCTAGGCCCTCTCGGGGACGGTCAGGTTAAACCTGACCACCCTCGCGTCCATATATTTGCTATCGCAATAATAAAAATCGTTGGAATGGTGAAAACCACAGTTACGCACCGATCTTGCTTAATAACTAACAGACAATTGTTGTAATGTTTTGTTTTCCGCGTGGCGTTTAAAGGGCCCCTAAACGTGTGTGCTGGCGCTGGCGGCCGTGGGTGAAGAGCAGCAGAAGAGAATGAAGAGCTCCAGGTCTCTT